>CM041794.1:80237490-80385251 GCA_023376895.1 Aspiorhynchus laticeps | reverse complement strand
TTTGCCACAAACCATAGATTCTTCAAAGACAACATAAGGACAGTCATCAGCGTGGAGGAAGATTGCCGATGTCATCGGTTTTTCAGGTAAGAATGTCTAATTTACGATCTGAGGTAAAATGTTCAGTGACAGTCGTTAGCAACAACTGTATGTAATTGTACAGTACAATCATAAAATAACATACAGTACAGACATTGTCTTAATGTCCTTAAAAATAACAATAATGTTGACCACAAACTGACAATTATGTTATTTTAAGTAAACAAATCCTCATGTTGAATTAAGATAAACTACCTCAACAGGAATATGATTATAATTGAAGTTAAAGAAATAAGCACACCTTACACAAAAAAATATGTAGTATCTTTGTTTTTATTGAGCAAACAAATCATATTAGTAGCTACAGCATAGGAAATGTTGAAATTGCTTATAATAATACAAAACAATGCTAATAATTGATGAATGGCAATCTAGCCTAATATGAATGCTAATGATAATCAGAGACTAAATTATTATGAGCTAAGCAGAAATAAGATATCTAGGAAGTGATCAAATCTAATATCAATTAAATTGTTAAAGTAAAGTCAGTAAGGCAACACTATAGTGACTATTACACCATTTCATTCTGCCAAGATACATGTCCTCCAGAGTTGAAAAAAGAGCAGAATTTATCTCGAACAGTGTAGGCCTCCCTTGCACCACGAGGTCCACCAGCAGTAGAGATGCTCTCCATTGATCCAGTAGTTGGAGCACTGGTATTTAGCCACCTCTCTACTTCCATTGGCTTGAGAAGAAAGTTGTGCAGGAGGCATGCTGACAAAATAAGGTTGTTTATTTTGTCAGGGTGTATGTTGATCCTGCTATGCAGGATCCTCCAGCGAGATGACAAAATGCCAAAGGCATTTTCCACCACATTGCGCGCTCGAGACAATCTGTAGTTGAAGATGCGATGTTGTGTGGATAAGTCTCGACCAGGGTAAGGCCGCATCAGGTAGGTTTTTAATGGGAATGCTGCATCCCCAACGATGGTGAATGGCATCTTTCCCAAATGCTCTGCTCCTGGTAGCTGCTGATCATCTGGCACCGCCAGCTTTTTTGCATCCAATGCCTTCCCTATGGCTGAGCCAGCAAAGACACCCCCGTCACTTGACCGTCCATACTCTCCAATATGGACTAGACGGAAGCGATATTCAGCATCGACCACAGCCAATAATACTACAGAGAATGTTTTTTTGTAATTAAAGTAAAGGCTGCCTGAATGAGGTGGTGCAAAGAGGAGGATGTGCTTCCCATCTATCGCTCCTATGCAGTTAGGGAAATTCCACCTATTTGAAAACTTTGAAGCAATATTCCTCCACTCCTGCTCAGTAGGTCTTGCTAGGTGGGTATCCATCATGCGCCTGTTAATTGCAGCACATGTGTCCTTAATGGCTTTAGCCACTGTGCTCTCCCCCATACGATAGTGGAAGGCAAGCGTTCTGATTGAATTTCCTGAGGCCAGATACCTGTAAAACAAACAATAATATAAACATTAATTTCTATCTCTTCACAGAAAATGAGTGCAGGACAAGATGGAAGTCACTTCGAGACAACTACATTAAGTGGAAAAAAAGACAGCAGTTGCCAAGTGGCTCTGGAGCAATGCGTCAACAGGAATGGAAATATGCTGCTGCGATTTCCTTCCTGAATGTATTTCTACAAAATCGAAGGTAATATTTGTAGTAATGTAGTAATTGTAGTAATTTGTAGTAATGCACTTCAAATGAACTTTGTAACAAAGAGTGCATATGACTAAAGTATGACTTGAAGTAGACTTTTAAAGGGATAATTCAACCAAAAATGAAAATTATGTCATTAATCACTCACCCTCATGTCGTTCCATCAAAAATATCTTAATTTGCGTTTCGAAGATTACGGGTTCGGAACGACATGAGGGTGAGTAATTAATGACAGAATTTTCACTTTTGGGTGAACTGTCCCTTTAATGGTAGTAAAAATTGTGTCCCTCTTTCTTTTCCCCAGTACAATCAGTAATGTGGATTTCGAAAACTACATGGATGGGTCGATCCATGAAGGTGATTTAGACACACAAATGACATCAGAAGAGGAAAGCCCAGTACCGGAGACAGCAGGGACTGAACGTGAAGAAGTTCTAGAACAGCCCCAGAGACCCAGAAAAAAAGAAGAGACAACCCAAAAAGTCCGAACACACAAATTAATGAAAAACTTATGGACTTTTTAGTAACACCAACAGTGCCACCAAAACAACATGATGAAACGGAGCTTTTCCTTCTAAGTTTAGCACCTCAAATGAGATCTCTGGGAAAAAGAGAACAAACCAGAGCCAAAATAGAGATGCTACGTATCCTGGATGACCTCGATGTGCAGAGTCAGACACATCATGGGCCAGGTGTGCCGAGTTACCACACAGGACCACCACTGTTTGGTAGCTGGAATGCTCCACATTAAAATATTGTGGCACCCTCAGTTTCCTCAACATATCTTGTGCCATATTCATAGTTATAGTTCAATGAGATGTAATATATTTATTTATTTATTTATATTCATAGTTATAATTCAATGAGATGTTATTTATTTATCTATCTATCTGTCTGATTGTCTGTCTGTTTTGCTTGCTTGCTTGGTTGATTGATTTGGAAATTGTTTCCTAATCCTGTTTTATGTTTTAGATTACATACTGATACTGTTACTGCAATTATTTTTATTAAAAGTATCCATGTGTACATTACTGTGTTATCTTGTCATATGGCTCACATGGTAAAATCCATTTAATGAATTATAGTTTTGAAATAATTTATTCTTTTTTCCAACAACATAATATTATTACATTGTAAATCAGATATACAAAAAAAGTTAAATAGAAAATTGCTTACCTCAATGTCACTGCAAGTTTTTCCTTTGGCCCAATTGGTGTCCGGTAATTTATAGACATCCCTGTGATGTCAGGTCCAATAATTGACAGCAGGTCCTCCATTTGCTGTGTACTCATTCTGAAGTACTGCAGGTGCTTTTCCGGGCTTATTTGCAGCTCCTGAACAAGGTGGTGGTAAGCGCCAAATTGTGTCCTTTTTTCATTTAGAGGGTGTACCCAAATGCGATTGACTCTTTTGGGTTTTTTTGTATTCTGTGACGTAAAAGTAGCAGTGCAGCAGTTTTTTTGTTGTCAGACAAAATTTGATCTGTTTGGGAAGAACAGCAAAAACACAGGGCATTCATACACAAACCTTAATATGTTACATATGTTAATTATACACCCACATTTATGTTTGATGCATTTTTCTTGGCAACTAGGGAACACACAGCCCTGTATATATATATTTATTTCTAGGACTATAGAAACACACCATGGTATTATCTATGATTTTCTTTATTTTCATCAGATTAATTATTATTTTGTACATTGTGCATTACAATTATCATTGTGCAATATTCTTTATTACCATAAAATTAACAATATATAAAAATAGATACCCAATTCCATTGCATAAGTACTCATACCCTTATCTGGGACAGTTGGAATTTAGCTCAGGGGCATTCATATTGCTTGTAGGTGTTACTAGACTTTGAGTGAAGATAACCTGTGTCAAATTCAATTGAATGGGTATGATTTGGAAAGGCACACACGTCTTAATAAAAGGTCCAACAGCTGATAATGCATATTAGAGCAAAAATCAAGCCCTGGGGTCAAAAGAACAGTCTATAGAGCTCAGAAACAGGTTTGTGTCAAGCCACACATCCGGGGAAGAGTTCAGAAAAAAATTCTGCTTCACTGAAGGTTCACAGAAGCATGTAGTCTCTGTTACCCTTAATGGAAGAAGTTTGAAACAACCAGGACTCTTCTTAGAGCTGGTCTCCTGGCCAAACTGAGCAATTGATGGAGAAGGGCTTTGGTTAGAGTGGTGACCAACAACCTGATGGTCACTCTACTTGAGCTCCATGATCATATGTGGAGATAGGAGACATCTACAGAAGGACAAACATCACTGCAACACTCCATTGATCTGGGCTTTATGGCGGTGTGGCCAAACTCAATCCTCTCCTCAGTGAAGACAAAAGAAAAAAAAAGCATTTAATTATTATCTATTATTTAGTTAAGGGTATGAATACTTATGCAATGTACTTATTTGAGTTTTTTATTTTTAATAAATAAATTGTCAACATGGTGTATGGAGTGTAGATTGATGTGGGGGAAAAGTAATTTAAAGCAGTTTAACATAAGGCAGCAACATAAAAAAAGTGAAAAAAATGAAGGGGTATGAATACATTCTCAAGGCACTGTATTTGATTCTGTTAATTAATTACTTTTTAAATGTAACACTGCACTGCATGTGTGTACTTGTAACCCTCAATAAAAATGCAGCCTATCTGAATACACACAAATATAACTGAAATTCATAATATTACAGTAAGGCAAAGATAATAAGTATGACATTTCATAATGTCTGAATAAGTTAAAATGCATTACATGTGAGTAGTAATTCATAGAAACACAAACATCTATATATGGTATTGTCCTGACACTTCCCCTTTAAGAAATCCGAACGTAGTGCGCGTGCAACTGTAGCGCGCATACTTTGAACAGTAACGGTCAAAGAGGAGAAAAAGCTGAGAAATCGAGTGATTAACGTTGTTTAACTTGTTAAAATGTATTTAAAGGTGCTAAAAAGGAAGAAATAGTAATACTTATCTGATCTGCATCCTAAACGAACAGTTTTGGGTGAACGATATCTGTTGGTGAGTTTTTGAGCTCGTTATATTGTATGTGGTTAGCACAGGAGTCCAAAAGATATTGTTTAACAACTGATATTAATGAAATATTAATGTATGCTGTTTATAATAAAATGTCATTATATAAAACACTGGAGTAGTGAGTACAAAATGTCTGTTCTGCCACCATTTTGAGCTTTTTTGAATAGCGCACTATTTTAATTATTTGTATTGATGGAGTAATAAGATGTTCTTATGTCCTGTTGTCCAGGTCAGGTTTTATGTTTCAGTTAAAAAGTTTGACATTGGACAACGATTCTCCCGTGATATGTGTGCGTACATGGAGAAGACGTGCATGACAAGAGAATTAAGAGAGCCGTTGTCAGTGAGAGGACCTGCTGCGTTGCCTGGTAACCAACTGACCATATGCACTGAGCGCTCTTTAGAACTTCCGCATAGTTTTAGTTTAGTTATTTGTGCACAAGAGTAAAATATAGGTATGATGACATAGCAACCACTCGCGGCGAACATTCTGTCTCAACAATGTGTTTCAAACTGCGTGGTACTGTTAATGTGTGTGTCATTCAATATCTACTCCTGGCCGCCTGGTGGGAGTATGTTTTTCCTGAATACGACGGTAACTACGTCGAGTAAAAACCCCTGCAGCGTTGGACACTTTGGGATTTCAGCCCTGAGGTGTTTTCAGGTCACCGCGACTTTCGGAAGATTTGCGTGGCTTTCAAACGGTCGGCGGGCTTCATCTAAGCTTTGGACACTACTAAAAGTTAGGTGGACATAAATACTTAGCTTTTATCTTGGTACTGACGAAATTCCATCGAAATCCAAAGAGGAGAAGGTATTTCACTAAATCGCGGAAATTGGGTAGTAACATTTGTGGCGGGTAGATTAGAGAACGCACTGTGTCAGATGCACTGCGGGCATCGTTCTTAAAAAAAATAAACTGAATGTCTGTTAGTTGTACTTTTGTGAATGACAATGAATATTTTTTGTGTACTTGTTGAATATGAATTAACAATTAATAGTGATGTGTATTGTTTTCTCTTGTATTCTGAAAATAAATGTTTATGAATATGAATGAACGCCTTTTAATTATAATTGTTTTCAGTGAGGTGCCATGGGTCTGATGCCCATTCCAGCTAAAACAGTAAATTTTCATGATTTCATTTGAAAGAACTAACAAAATTCTACCTTCTATTCAAATTTCATGCAAATATCTGATAAAATGAGGAAGTTACAAGCAAAAATGTGTGAATAATAAGCATTTTCGGTCACATGACTTCTATTGTAATTAATTTATACTATTTTAATGTATTCCCCGTTATTATAAATATCATAACTTTCGCAATCCTCAACTGATTTTCACAATCCAGGTGTTGTTGTAAAGGGAATTTTCAGGTCTGTCCAGACATGTGATCCATTTTGAGCTTAGGAGTGTTTGAAAATTTTGTCATCATACCTATAAAATAGATACACAATATATATATATATTTTCTCTCTCTCTTTTTACATTACACACAAACTGAACTTTATTACATTTATCGCATGAAATGAACAGTATTATACACCTCAAAGGGAAATTAAACTTATTTACGATATCAAATTCTACTTATTGTTTGATGTTTTATTGCTCTGTGTTGTGATGTGATTGTGTTTGCTATTATTATTATTATTGTTACAGTAAAGTGTTCTTTTTTATATTCAACTTCTGGTCTCCTGGTATAAGCTTTATATCTTCCTCCCCAATTCTTTTCGAGTCTAGAACTGGTCTAGTGGATATTTGCATTGGAGGATGCAAGTGCTACATACTGTGTGTGTGTGTGTGTCATCAATCAATTATCAGTGCCTTAGAATTTTTTTTTGCATTAATTCTGTGCTGCACAAATCACCTCCCATGTTGTTTTCAATGTTACTGCAGGTTGTGCAACATACAATGAACAATGTCTACATCAGGGTGAATTTAAGCAAACTCCAAGTACTATTTGTTAGTAAAACAAATACAGTGGAAAAGTGCACCTTTAGAATAATAAAAAAAAATCCTATAGGATTAAAATCCCATTAAAATCCTATAGGAACGGTTCCTACAGGATATTTATTTATTGTCCTATAGGACTATTCCTATCGGAATCCTATAGGAATGGTTCCAAAATACGATAGAAATTCCAATTAGAATCCTATACAATTTTCCTATTGGAATCCTATAGGATTTTTTGACAAGTACATGTACATCAATAAAGATCACACCACAGAAGAGCGCACGCTCTCTCTCTCTCTCTCTCCCTCTCTCTCTCTCCCTCCCTACAGTTAAGTAACTTGTGTATTGCTTTACTTACTTGTTTTTGACATATCCGACAGAACTACAAACTTTCCAGTGATGTCTGTGAGAAAGGAATATTCACTGGACGAGCTCGCGCATTTGCGCCGGCGCGCGCGCAATCCACAGCGCTTTGCTTTTCAGCTCGCGCACATCAGCTATAAAGGCATTAATACTGAATGTTTAACATCATTCATTGCATACATCTGCTTCGTAGACATCCTTAATCTCTAATAACTCAATTCTGCTACCTGTTATTCTGTTGTGTGTTTCTTTATCTGAATATGGCACTTATCACATGCTGTGTGGTATCGGCGTTTGGTATCGGGGCATTTTAACGAGTACGAGTACATGAGCTGAGTATCGGGCCCGATACAGATATCGGTATCGGTGCATCCCTATTTATCTGTATGTTTATATTACTGTAAGTAACGTTTATAGGTATATGGATATTTACTATCCTTATTTGTTTTTTTCTTTTTCATTTAGTTCTGTAACAGATTGATACTTGTATTCTGTCTTGAGATGTTTGTGTTTTTCTTTAATAAATAAAAGAAAAGGTTTCCGTGACCTCTCGCGAGATCTTGGCAAAAAGTCTCACGATTTACGAAGTAACACATTTGCATAATGTCCGCCCATGGCTGTCATTCGCGCTGTACGCGGTAGATCAATCACAAAGGACTGCGCCATCTGACCAATCACAGCAGCGAGAGCTCACGGGAAGGAGGGGTTTAGAAAGACTGATTCTTTGAACTGCTTCGCAAGAGTCATTTAGAAGTGAGGTAACATTAAAGCTATTTTTTGAGAAAACTAAACAGTTTTTTGACCTTGGATGCATGTAAACCTGTTTTAGGAGACTCATAAAACAATATTAGCAACCTTAAAAATGGCATAATAGGGGCACTTTAAGACCTGGGACAGTCTTGCGCATGCACTTACTTACGCGCACGTGCTCTCAAGTGGCCAAGACTGCAAGTGTGGGTTTTTGGACAAAGCCTCAGTTCATGTGAATAGCTATCCAATCGTACAAAAAAATAAAATAAATAAAAATAAAAAGACCAGAGGTGCACTCTGAAAAAATATTTACAATATATGGTATATGGGTTGTGGCACAGGGATTAACTAGGAAACTTAAAAATGGCACTTCATGACAAATGTTGCTGACCCCTGGCTTAAGCTGACACTATTTCCACACTTCTTGGAGTTAAGGGATTTCTTTCTTTTTTTTGCTTGAAACTTTTGTGCATCCTCGTTTCCTTTCCTTGCGTCCTTTCGTCGCATCTTAGCTCCACCCCTTCAGGATGTGAGGGAAGGATGCACGGAAAAGATGCGAGGACGGAGGAATTGAATCAAGTGAAATGATATATCCTCGCTCCCTTTAGCATCACTTCAGAGCGTCATCAGCTGAGCAAAATGGATCTGTTAAAGTTTGTTTTTTAAGACATTCAAAATAAAAAATTAATAAAGCAAGATGCACTGTTGAAATATATGGCATGTATGGTTTATTTAAGTTGCAAAGGTGAAATATAAATTAAAATTATTAAAACAGATGAGAAGGGGGAGGAGAATTTACACGTGTGTCAGGTTTTTCAATGAAAAAGGTTTCCGCACATATCCTCACTCATAGCTCCTCTGGAGGGCTCCTTACTCCTCGTTCCTCGCCTCGTTGTGGTGCAATAAGATAATTGAGATGTCCTTCAATATGGCTGAGCTCGATCGGTTTCCGGGTCATAGGATGGAGGACGGAGGAGTGAGGAAGTGAGGAGGGATATTGAGAAGCACCCGTTGTTTCCATACTGATCACATGTGATCTCCGGTGTGAATTCTCATGTGACACCTGAGATTTATTGCTGTTGTGAAGCTCTTTCCACACTGTTGGCAAGTGAAAGGCTTTTCTCCAGTGTGAACGCTCATGTGCAGTTTTAAGTTTCTTTTCTCAGTGAAGCTCTTTCCACACTGAGTGCATGTAAAAGGCTTCTCTCCTGTGTGAACTCTCATGTGGAGTTTTAAGTATCTTTTCTCAGTGAAGCTCCTTCCACACTGTTGGCAAGTGAAAGGCTTCTCTCCAGTGTGAACGCTCATGTGCAGTTTTAAGTTTCTGTTCTCAGTGAAGCTCTTTCCACACTGAGTGCATGCATAAGGCTTCTCTCCAGTGTGACTTCTCAAGTGGACTTTAAGATGTTGTTTTTGATTGAAACTTCTTCCACACTGTTGGCAGGTGAAAGGCTTCTCTCCAGTGTGAATTCTTATGTGGTCTTTAAGTCTTTCGTTTTGTCTGAAACCTTTTCCACAGTGTTGGCATGTGTATGGCCTCTCTCCAGTGTGAATTATCATGTGGACTTTAAGACTTTCACTTTGTGTGAAACTCTTTCCACACTGTTGGCATGCATAAGGCTTCTCTCCAGTGTGAATTCGTATGTGCTTTTTAAGGTTTCCTTTATGAGTACAAGTCTTTCCACAGTGTTTGCAGGTGAAAGGTTTCTCTTCAGTGTGAATTCTCATGTGGTTTTTAAGGTTTCCTTTATGAGTAAAAGTCTTTCGACAGTGTTTGCAGGTGAAAGGTCTCGCTTCAGTGTGAATTCTCATGTGTGTTTTAAGGGTTTCATTTTGAGGAAAACTTTTTCCACAGTGTTGGCAGGAGAAACCTCTAGTTCCTGTCTTCTGAGCTCTTTTTCGTGCGGAAGTCTTTTTGTTATCCGAGCAGCTAAAATATTTTTCTTCCGTTATGAAATCAGGATTTTTTTCAACCAGGTACTTCTCTTCATTTTCATTCAGTTCTTGACTCTCCTCTTTCAGCAACTTCAGGTCTAAGGTGAATAGAGACAAATACAAGTTAAAAGGTTAGTTCACCCAAAAATTTACTCACCCCTCAAGCCATCCTAGGTGTATAGGACTTTCTTTTTTCAGACGAACACAATCAGAATTATTAAAAAAACAATACCCTGCGTCTTCCCAGCTTTATAATTGTAGTGAATGGGAGATGAGATTTTGAAGCTCAAAAATCACCGAGCGATAAAATGTACTTAGAGGTAAAATGTACTTAGAGGTTAATAAAGGCCTTCTGAAGTGAATCATATATTTTTTTAAATAACTCTGATTGTGTTCGTCTGAAAGAAGAAAGTCATATACACTGGCTGAACTATATATTTTTGGCTGAACTATCCCTTTAGCCTACACTCCAGGTCAAACAAAAGCCATAATTAGGAAAATCATATGACATTCTTCAGAAATATCATTCATTTCCGCATGTAGATGAAAGGATACTTTATATTTGTTAAAAATGGAAGCCAGAGGTAGCATATACAGGGTAAACAATACCGGTCCAAGGATTGATCCCTGTGGGATGCCACAATTAAGAGGTATACTAGAGGAAGACTGATGACTAATACAAACATTAAAACTTCTGTTGGTCAAATAGGAATGGAACCACTGTAAGACTGAGCCACGCAGGCCCACAGATGTCTCCAAACGTGTCAACAGGATCTCATGATCCACCAAATCAAATGCAGCACTCAGATCTAATAAAACTAAAGCCATGGATTTCCCAGAGTCAGTTTCTGTAAAAATATTACTTGAGACTCTTACAAGGGCGGATTCAGTACTGTGTAGAGCTTTAAAGCCAGATTGAAACTTCTCATTATTACAGAATTAGCAGTCAGATAAGATTGCAATTGAGTCAAGACAATTTTCTCAAGTATCTTTGAAATAAAGGGTAGATTAGAAATAGGATGAAAATTTGAAAAAGAAGAGGGATCCAAGAAACCGACCTGTTTGTTCCTCAGTATCTTCATGTTTGATACTGAATACTTCTGCAATCCTAATGTCTTCACTTTCCTCTTTAATAAACGCCATCTTTATAATAGTGTGTCCTGTGGATGTTTTTCTGTGAGTTTGGACAAGATGAGAATAATTAACAGAAAGAAAATAAATCCAAACTAAATGTGTTACTCATGTGTGCATACACTTTCCTAAAAAAAATAAAGATAAAAAAACACTTCAAAAATGTTATACAAAGCATTACAATGTTGCATTCAGTAATAAAACATACATTTAAGAGTTCTCATTAGAAGCATAAAAGTGCCTGAACAGTTTGGAACACTTCAAAAACACAAACCTTTCTTCAGCTAAATCACAACAGAGCAGGAGTGTGGCACAGCCTTATGATGTCATATCTCCCCTACAAAATAAAAGTCCCGTTCACACGCTACAATCAGAAATGTGCAGACATATTCAAATACAAATAATAAAACATATCAACGATGTTCAGAGCTAAAGTTTTGGTGAAATACATATTTTAATTTTTGTTGTTAACAATATATATTATTATTATTATTATACTATACACTTATGTTTTATTTGATATTTTTTTTAGAAAGAGATTTATCAATCTTTAATTCAACAAACATTTGTCCATATAATTAAACTTTTTTTATAGGGCCACAGACTAAAAAAAAGTAAATGGTATAAGTAACATGTTACAAAAAGTTATCAACTGGCAAAAGCCTTATGATGTCATATCTCCCCTCCAAAATAAAAGTCCCATTCACACACTAAAATTTAAAATGTGCAAACATATTTAAATGCAAATAATAAAACATATCAACGATGTTCAGAGTTAAATTCTTGGTGAAATACATGAATGTTTTCAAACACACGGTGGTCCAAAATTACAAACTGTCCAAGTTGCGGGCCAGGTAAATCTTTATTGAAAAACTGACTTAAATTGAGCATGTGATTCCCCCTTTCAGTAGTATGTGATGAATTTTATGTAGTCATGGCATTCATGTAATATTAATAAGGAATTTATGTACTACTGTTAAAAGTGGAGTTTAACTTTAAACACAGATTCTTCAGAATAGAATAGAATGCCTTTTATTGTTATTATACACATGTACAACGAGATTGAAGCAACTCCTTTTCCAGTGTCAACATGTACGTAAGAGAAATGTAACAACAAGGAATAAAATAAGTATTGCAAAAGAGGGGGGGGGGGGTGTAAGGTGCACAGTTCTGAGAAGCTATATACATTAAAATAGAAAGATAAATATGGTTTGTATACTGTGTTATATTGATTGTATCAGAAGTATTAAGTATTAAATATTGAACAGTAATGAAATTGCACAGAATATCAGTGTTATCAAAAATATTAAATGTTAAATATTGCACAGTAGGTGGGCAGAAGAAAGTCCGGGTATCGGGGGGGGGGGATTCTCAATCATGGTTCCATGCTGGTGGAATGATCTCCCCACCATCATCTGGAAATCTGGAATGCAGAATCCCTGACAACATTCAAAAGACAACCGAAAATTTATTTATTTCATGAGCACTTAACCTTGTAAAAAAAAAACATACAGTATGAATAGGTTCACCAAAGTAAAGAACACAGCTATATTGTGTATTTGACTAAATCCTGTATCCTAGATGTCCCACCTTCCTCCTTGTAGAACTAATCCTGTTATGTATTTGCAATGTATTGAAATGCATTGATTTTCAGTGTAAACCTATTCATTTGGGGTGGTAAATATGAAAGATGGATGGAAAAAATCTATACGTCTACAGGGCTCAACATTAATGGTTGCCCTTGGCTACCAAATTCATACAAGTGGCAACCAGATTTTGACTTTTAACCACTTTTAAAATTTTACGTTGAGTCCTGATCTGTTAATAATTCTAACATCAAATTCAAGCCAGAGATTATTTTTCATATACAGTAAATTTGACAAAATAGAAAATTCACTTTTGAGGATGACTCCATAATTTTGCTTTTGCTGGTTATAAGTGCATTCAAATTCTGTCAATATGATCAGAGGAACTTAGTATAATATGACATGTAATAATGTGCAGTTTTTTGTCAATGTTTGGTCTTACAACAAGTTTCAAGTCTTGCCTCAAACTGAATTTACACTTAGGTTTTTTGATAACATACATTTTTTATCCTTTACAAATAAATGTCTTTGCAGCTTGAGAAGCTACATGCAATGGGCTACAAGCCACTCCTCCTCCCTCAGAAGGAAGGCAATGGCAAGAAACCTAAAATAACTTCCCTCACCCCAAGATGCGAGCTGGACCCACTGGCTACACAACACCTCAGCAAAATAACAGCATTTTATGAGTTGGTTTGTGCAGGTGAGATGTACAGTATATTTTTTTTCAGTCGCCATACAGTGTACAGTTGATTGTCAATCCTTCCCTATTTTTTCAGCACTTATCAAATATTTATATTTTATACAACAAATGACAACCTTATTACATTTCAACGTTGTGGAATGTTGGTTAGATGGACGAGACAATCGTGGCAAACAAGACACTGTCCACTGAAGGTAGAACTACTTTTTGTTGCGGAGAAACTAAGTCGAAAAATAAATAAATAAACAATACTCTGGTGTTTTAAGGTTATAATTCCAGCCATGTTCAATACATAGCCTTGTTAATATAGGTTACCAAGTGTAGTCTGAAAATTTGGTAAAACATAGTTGGGTTTTCTTTAGATGCCAGTTCGATATTTGGTGTATGTTGTACCAAGTTTCTCTGTTTTACCCATTGTTTCGCCTTAAACAAAATCATGTAAACTTGCATCCAGTGTGAAAAATAGCCTATAGCCCATTTTTTGCCTGTGTTTCAGAAATATGTAAATGCATACAAGCTAAGAAATATAGTCTTAAAATTCTTGTGTGCGGGAATGTCAAATAATCTGCCTGTTTGAATTTTATAATACATTATAGTTCAGCCTCATTCCTACTTTTTTTTCTAATCAAATTTGAACAGGTTGGAAGGCGAGTGAGGACACTGTCCTCACCCTGACCCTCACCCCCTGTGACGAGCAGGGCACCTCAGGGGAGACGGGGCCAGAAATCCTTGTGCAGGAGGCGGGGCCGGAAGGCCTCATGGAGGAGGCGGAGCTGGAAGGCCCAGCTGTGGAGACTGAAGGCCTTGTGGAGGAGGTGGGGCTGGAAGGCCCCGGTGTAGAGGCTGAAGGCCTCGTGGAGAAGGCGGGGCTGGAAGGCCTCGTGGAGGAGGCGGGGCTGGAAAGCCCCGGTATAGAGGCTGAAGGCCTCGTGGAGGAGGCGGGGCTGGAAGGCCCCGCTGTGGAGAATGAAGGCCTTGTGGAGGAGGCGGGGCTGGAAGGCCCCGCTGTGGAGACGGCAGGCCTTTTGGAGAAGGTGGGGCTGGAAAGCTCTGCTGTTGAGGCTGAAGGCCTCGTGGAGGAGGCGGGTGAAATACATCTACCTAAAAATGGTAACTCTTACAGCTAACTTTTAAAGCTCTTAAAGCAACATTCCGCTGTGTTTTGGTTAATTCGCTCACTTGCTGTCTACCAGAGAGTTAGATTAGGGAGGGACATATAATTTTTTTGTATTTGCATGCAACATCCCAGTTCGACATATCCCCCTATTAGCCTAATTCAATTGAAGTCGGAGGGGCCGACTAGCATGTAAGCTAAAGGCTAGTTGTCTCCAACTGAAATCATTAGCTTAGCTTGGCCCAAGTACTCCTGTGATTTGGCCAAGGTAAGCTAATGATGTCAGTTGTTACAATGGAGGTTATTGCACATGTTACCCGCCTCGAGTCTGGGAAACCTGAGTGGGTAAGTTGTATGTACAACACTTGCCAGCACTGTAGAATAATAAGAAGAGATGATGTGAGACACGAGTACTGGCTGCAGTCTTTGTCAATGTTTAATTGATTCTGCCTCATTTCTTTGATTTCAATACATGAACATCATTGACATATTTAACTTTACTTGACAACAATTACTTGTTCCTTTTTTTTAAACAACACATTTCAATAAAGACAGTTACATCTTAATAAAGGCCTTTCAAAAGTTATTTGTTTTAAGTTGTATAACACATCACTATCAAGCACAACACATTCACCTTTTACAGTGTTTTCAATCAAATACCCAGGATTTCACGTCACCATAACATTCATGAAACATTTTTCGTGTCATTTTTAGACTGTCATACAGATGAATATGCTATTCTCGTGTTTTACAGATATGTCTCCATTTTGGCTCACATTCATGCACCGCCATTTTGGCTCTAGATAACTTCCAGTTGTGAACGCACATTTAACTCGTTTAAACTTTCTCATCCAATAACAAACAACATTACAAACTCTTTAAAAACATCCATGAACTCGTTTAACACGTACATTTTATCATATTTCACGTTGAATTTACATATTTGTCCCTCTTATGTCTGATACATGACTCATTATTACAAAACAGTCTTACTCTGTAATCCAACAAAAATGAACACCTTCATCTTTGAAATATAGCGTATTACATTAGTTGCACTTAGTTTTTGAATCGATTTTGCTCACCTGTAGAATAATAAGAAGAGATGATGTGAGACACGAGTACTGGCTGCAGTCTTTGTCAATGTTTAATTGATTCTGACTCGCCCTTTGCAATATACCTTGAATTGATAGCGCTAAGCGCCCTCTACAGGCGGCAAACAAAACACTATATCCTTTGCCTCACAAAAAAAAAAAGATAATGATGAATGAAAATTAAGCAGATAATGATTTTAAACAACAGAAAAATGTATGTTACACATATACCATATAACCTTTTAAGGGGTGTTTTTTTCAGATACACAAATGCATTTTATACACATCCATTTTTTTTAACCCACTACACACACATAAGAAAGAGTATGGTATGTACTGTATCCAACAACTTTTTCAGCAATTTTGCTGGGCAACTTCTCAACCAATTGATTTAGTTCTGATTGGGTGTTCATGATCATTTCTGTGGTATGACATAGGTTACACATGAGGGTTTGTGTGCATATTGTTCTGTGTGTGTGTGTGTGTGTGTGTGAGCGAGCAAGTGAGTGTGTGAATGTGTGCCTGTTTTAATGAACGGATAAAAAGACATACCTAGATAGTCCTTAATTGTTTGCCACTCCATACTTAGTTTGACATCTGACTTCTTCAAAACCACAGGGTCAAAAGGGAAGAGAAAGCGGAAGTCAGGCATGTTTTGCATTTGTCAGGTTTTTTTAATGATATTGATATTTGTAATAAATGCTATGATGAGCAAGACCGTTTTTGAATTGTTTGCCTTTTTTGAGTGGATATATGTCTGTTTTTTTCTATCCCACAGAGGCAGAAATGGATAAAAGCAAAAAAAAAAAAAAAAAAAAGTAAGTTTAAATGACTTAATACATTTGCATTCAGACTTGATATTTGATCACATTGATGTGAATGCTTGACCTGAATATGTTAATGATGTTGTTGTGTTCGTAATCTGAGTTTTGATGCCTTCAGATTGCTCCTACCACACAGGCCTAGGTGTTTATCCAATTAGGAGTGCTCTGAAAGAAAGAGTGAGAAAGGTAAGACATGCATAACAGAACACCATACTACTCTTTATTTGTTCTATTTACATCAAACTAAAGTCAAGATGTTAAGTTAAATTACCTGTCAATCACAGAAGTAAAGCTGGCAAATAGTCAAACAATGTAAATTTTGTATACAGTATATACTACAGTCTCTTGACTAAAATACTTTAAATATCATGGTAAAACATGAAACAGGAAACATGGTGGCTGTTACCAAAGCCTGATGCAAAAAATATGTAAGCATGTATTGTTGTTCCTGTCATAGGGCCAAACAGAATTGCTGATTGACTGGGAGCCTTGTGCAGCATGGCATGTTTTCTACTATATGACAAATACAGAAATAAGATTGCTCTGACTATCTATTTCACTTTCACTCTCACACACGTTTTGAAGTCAATCGCGTTTACCTAGACCTGTTTTGAAGAATGTGCAAATGTGTTTAAAGTAACATTCCCAATCGAATAATTGAAATATCACATGTAACTTAATTGTCTCCCTTCTGTTTTCAGTGGGAAACAGTGGACTCCTACTTGGGAGCCCAAGGAGTCATTTGTTTAAGGTAATTAATTTAGTAATATGTTGTTTTATTTTTTTATTGTACATTGCATATTCAATAAAGTTTTTTTATAGTAATTTTGTGATAAAAAAAAATCCCTCACGAATGACAGTGTTAATAATTTAAAATGAATGTGCAATATCCATAATGGTCATCACAAACACATGTTTCCATATGTAATATGCATGGCAGTTTCCAACCTGCCAGTTTACAACATTCATACAATAGAAGGTGATGTAGTGTGATTATTTACAATATTTGTTAATTTAGGATTGGTTTGGGGGGTTGTGTGTGATTGATTTAGCTGAAACTTGTTATTCTTGGTGGTTTAAATGACCTAACATCTGTCCCTTTTACTGATGTTTTACCAGTCACTGCTCCTGATAGGCTGATGTGGTCCCACTCCATTATTTGGTTGCAGTTCCATCAGTGGTCCCTGGTAAGGTAGATAAGTAAGTGTTGTACTTTTTTGGACATCCTCAATTTTTTACTTTACCAACTTCTGTACACCCACTGGAAAATGTCAGCTGAGCATTACATATTTGTCCCCCCCTACCAGAAACAAGCTGAAGAAGCCGGTCTTTGTCGTGCGCCACTTCCCTGTAGTAGTCCCACTCCACTGTTTGGTCGTTGATCCTTGGTAAGTACATCTTTCACTTTCATTTCACAGCCACACGATATGCCAGTGAATGACTGTAGTAATTTAATAAGTAAGGGATAATGTGCAGAACGCCAGTCATTATATTGAAAATAACTCCCTACCTCCCTACAAGGAGAACAGGTCTTGCTTCATCCTGAAGGGACTTATTTCCCAATAATGACCGGCATTTTGGGCATAAATCTATGTTTTTCCAATTTGATTTTTAGGCTCTCCTGTTATATTGTGGTGGTGAGACTGTAGAAGGACCCAAAAAGAAGACCCAAGATGATGAGAATGTGCCAGTGGACAATGGTGGTGGTGGTGCTGCTTTTACCTCATCCCGCTTTTTGGCTGTCCAGTCAAACAGCCTGTTAAGCCTAAACACAATCCCCACCCCCCACACACACTCCTTTTTTCCACCTTTCATCTGCTTGCATCCCTGTAGTTTCCATTAAATGTACTGTATATTAAATACAATTTTTGCAAAATATTGAGATATTTTTGTCACTTTCATACATATGATGTTTTATTAACAAAGTTCGGGAGGAGCACGTTCAGATAATTAACACAAGTGGAGAGCACTCAGCAATCAATGGTAAGAGGTATATATACACTCAGCAGTCTCACCTCATTCCATTGACAGTTTTTCAGCATGTCTCAGCGTGCAAGCTCTTCCTCCGACAAAGAAACAAACTCTGCCAGGGATGCACCTGCGCATTCCACCGGTCCCACGACCATACCTCCTACGCCGGACGTCGTACCTGAGCCCCAGGCTTCTTCACGCGGACGCACACCGGCCCGAGCAGCCCTGCGCTCATCAAGACGCCGTGGCCAGTCTTCACCGCCCCCGGCAAGACTTCCATCTTCTCCGGCTTCCTCCTACCGTTCCGACGATCCCACCTATCGGGAAATGGACCGTAGCTGAATTAAAACAAGCACTGGGGGATACAGACATCCAAGCTTCGCGGAAAATGAACAAGGCGGAGTTGTATGATCTGTACGTCTCCTTACAGTCAACTCCCAAGACGACCCACAGGCAGAGCCAAGCCCGCAATGCCAAAAAATCGCCTGCCCAGTCACCACCGTCGTCTTCCCGCACAGGATCCGGATCGCCTCGCCCATCAAGACGCAGCAACAGGCCTTCAGCAAGCCTGGGCCGCGCACCAGATTCCGCCATGGCACTCCCACCTCTCAATGAGGCCCAGCCCTTCACCACGGCTTCTGCTGCCACAGCGCCGCATACAGCCGGGCCCAGCGGCCTCCTCACACCCACTCAGTTTTATACTCCCGCTGTTTATAACCCTTTTTCTTTTCAGCGGCCTCCAGCTCCTGTCGCAGACACTAGCGCGAGGCTATCACTGCTAGCAGCACAGGTCCAACTACTTCAACAGGTTACAACCCCGCCCACTTTCAGTGGCCTGCAGCTCCAGTGGCTCAAACAAACACGGGCCCGCCTCCGCCTGCAGCTCAAGCCCATTTCTCATCATATAATCCTTCCATTCCTTCATATCCTCCAACCAACTTTCCTTTTCAAACCACAGCAGGTCATCCAAGCGTGAGGCTGCTGCCGACATGTGCAGACTAGGGATGCAACGATTATAGATTTTGTTGGTACGATTATAGTCTGAGGAATAATCACGGTTTCACGGTTATTACGATTATTATGCATTTATTAATTTCACAACATAAAATCACAAACACTCTTTAGATATTAAAGTGTTATTTATTTCTGCCTTTTGAAACAGAAATAACACAGTAACCAATAATACAGCACAAAATAATAATTCTAAAGAAAAAAAAGTCCATCTCTCCTATTGCAATTAAAAAATGTGACCTCTGCTCTGTAAACATCCATGTCAGTATTTCTCTTTTGAATATAACAAATGGAAATGGATCACAAATGTATTTGGTGTTCATTTTGTATATTCTTTCTACATTTCTCTTGGACCTGAGTTACAGAACTTGGAAAGATGGTGAAAAAAAAGTGACTTATGAATAATACTGTAACAGGGATGATAAATCACAATGTTAATTAAGTATTATTAATATAAGACTAATATTAACTTTATTTATCCCACAGAGGACACTGTTACTAATGAGGGGAATAAACTAAACTATTATTTTAATCAACTGTCAAACATACTTATTTATTTTAATAATCTTTATTCATCTGATTTTACATATGGCCTGAGAAAATCATGTCTATTATTTTGGTTTGTGAGATTGAGATGGAGCAGCCCACACAAACATTTAGGAGGACAGAAACTTGTTGTCAACGCTGCCCAACGACTTTCATTAATAAAATAATTAGATACTGGATCTACATTATAATAATCAGCAAAGAGGCGGTAAAATGACTGTTTAAATAACTGAACTCAAATCTACATTGTTTGCAGTGACGTGCAGATGCAGGTAGGCTAATTCACGCACGCAACTGTCACCTCTCTCTCTCTCTCTCTCTCTTGCTCTCTCTCTCTTGCTCTCTCTCGCGCGCTTTCTCGCGCTCTCTCTCTCTCTCTCTCTCACCGTAATCTGTCTGAAGCGGGCAGAATGCTAGAGATAACGAACTTCGCGTCAGGTGGTCCTTGCCTTCACGTCGTGCATTAAAATCGTTTATTGCACAGCGAGAACAGGTTGGCTAGCCATGCATTATCCCTCATGTATACTCTTTAACAGCCATTTTTACGGCAATATTTAAATGATGCCCTGGTCATTCTTGGCGTACCCAAAATGGTCCCACACTATCGACTTCAGACATTCTCTGGTGGAAATAAAGGATCACTGTTTGGTTCCTCTGTCATAGTTAATCTAGTGTGTGTAGTAGCCTCCGTGTCTCTGATAAGCAAGGCATTTTAAGCTGGTGCACCGCTAGTGTAACTTTGTTTTCATTTTGCGCAAGTTGCAACAGTTCCGTTCCGTGCAACAGAAACACGCGGTGTAGCAGAGCCTTTACGATTAATTAACCGTGACGTTTTAAAGCGCGGTTAATAGTAAAACCGGTTAATCGCTGCATCCCTAGTGCAGACCTGGCTTATTCCCTTCCCAGTTCTATGTTACAACTAAAATCACCTCATTCTCTGTTCACAGCAACACCGATGCCCGTTCCGTCCAACGCCGTCGCCTTGGAACCACCTCCAATATCCCAAAACATCCGCACACAGATCCTCTCAGGTGCGGATGTAGACCTTTCCTCTCTTCTCTCTCTACTCCCCGCAGCTGAACCAGACCGCCAAATAGATTGCGGGGATTTCTCTGTTACCCTAAAAAACACAAGCACCTCACTCGCTTTTGATGAAAGCAGACATCCTTGTAACCATTTCAACGCGGGTAAATGTAACAGATCGCGCTGCCGGTTCATGCATATTTGTAGCTTCTGTGGCGGCGCTCATGCCCGCATTATATGTCCAGTTTACAAATCTGTGAATAAAAAATCTAAAAATTATTTGGCGACTCCTGTAAATATTTCACGCATGCATTTCGAACTAACTCATCACCCGGACGTTGAATTTACTCATTATCTGCTGTCAGGTCTAAAAAACGGGTTTAAACCCGGCTTAGAATGCCCGCTGTCCCAAAACATCACATGTAATCTTCAATCCGCCCTCATAGAACCTGAAGTTGTAAACAAACTGATCAAAAAAGAAGTTGAGTCAGGCTTCATGATTGGCCCATTTGACAATCCTCCATTTAATCTGTTTCGTATTAGCCCCATCGGAGTGGCTACAAGAAAATTCTCGGGTAAAAAACGCCTAATAATCGACCTGTCAGCCCCGCACAATTCCCCGTTCCCAAGCATAAACAGCTTGATCCCTCTCGATGAATTTTCGCTGAAATACCACGACATAGATCAGGCTATCAACATGATCAAAATCGCAGGTCGGGGTGCTTGGCTCGCAAAAATTGACATTACATCTGCCTTCAAAGTAATGCCCATCCATCCAGATTCATGGCACCTATTTGGAGTTCGCTGGCTCGGGAAATATTATTTCGCAGTGCGTTTAACTTTCGGATGCAAAAGCAGCCCTAACATTTTTGACATGCTATCAGAAGCCGTCTGCTGGATTTTGTCGAACAACTACGCCATTCCCCACCTCATTCACCTGCTAGACGATTTTTTAATAATCTCGTCTCCCAATGCCATCCCAGCCGCGCACATCCTCACAGTCCAAAACGTTTTTTCCGAGCTAGGAATTCCTATCGCAGAGGAAAAAACCATGGGCCCTGCAACATCCATTGAGTTCCTAGGAATTAATTTGGATTCAGACAAATTCCAAGCATCCCTGCCCAAAGAGAAAATTGATCAAATAATTCTCGTCTCTTCTACTCTCCTTGAAAAACCAAATTGTTCAAAACGCGAACTCCTATCCCTGCTCGGACATTTAAACTTCGCCATGCGCATCATTCCGCAGGGCCGCCCCTTCATATCGCATCTCCTCTCACTCGCGTCCTTCGTTCACTCGCTAGAGGACCTCATTTCTATAACTCAAGCATGTCGCGACGAACTCAGGCTATGGTTAACATTTCTAAACCAGTGGAACGGCCTATCTTTTTTTTTATAACTACCTTGTTTCGTCCCCGACCGATATCCAATTGTTCACAGACGCTGCCCCCTCAATCGGTTTCGGGGGATTTTTTCAAGGTCGTTGGTTCGCGGCTCCGTGGCCACCGCAGCTCCAGGACATATCTCAATCCTCAGCTCTATTCAAGCTTTACCCTCTCGTAGTAGCAGCTTTCCTGTGGGGGAAAGAATGGGCTGCTAGTAGCATTTTAGTGCATTGCGACAACGACGCAACAGTGCATTGCATTAACAAAGGCCGTTCCCATTCACCTGCCCTGATGCCACTCCTAAGGCGTCTCACCTGGATTTCAGCTTGCGACCAATTCATCATAATTGCTAAACACATCCCTGGGTCAGAAAACCAAATCGCTGACTCCCTGTCTCGTTTTCTGTTTCAGAAATTCAGGACGCTGGCTCCAGAGGCGGATCAATTCCCAACGCCAGTACCTCGCTATTCAGAACTAATATTCCCGTAACCCACCCGTTAAAACCCCTGCTTGATGCATCGCTCGACACCATCCTCCAAGCAGTTTCTCCCAGGACCCTCCAATCCTACGTGACTGCTTGGAGATGTTTCAAAACATTCCATGTCTCTTATAACATGCCTTTCCCTGATTTTTCTCTTCTTTCAATCAACTCTTTTATTTCCTACCTTAATAGCGTCAAAGGCCTTCAAGTCGGGTCCATCAAAGGTTACTTGAGCGGCATCCAGTTTTTCCATAAATTGGTGCACGGCGCTCCTTCCCCTGAGATAAACAATTCACAAACCTCCCTCCTGATCAAAGGGATTCAAAGATCCCAGCCCACCCGTCCCGACGCCAGACAACCCATAACGCTAGACATTCTCACCAAATGTATTCACGCCCTCCGCACAGGCTACCAGCCTATCAGTACCACTCGCACACTCGATGCCATGTTTATCCTAGCTTTTTTTGGTTTTCTTAGATGCTCGGAACTCGCCATCACTTCCAAATTCGACCCAAAAATCCACCCCACCATCTCAGACTTATTAGTACTAGATGGTGAAACAATTTCATATTTGATTAAACAAAGTAAGACCGACCAAACCAAAAAAGGTCATTTCATCTACATTTTTAACCTCTCATCGCCAATCCAACCATACCAGTCAATTCTGGCATATTTGCAATGAAGAAGCTCTCAGGCTAAATCTCCTCTGGAACCCCTATTCATAGACGAATCCAAAAAACCTGTGACTCATTTTTGGTTCCAGAAACACCTCAAATCTGTTCTCCAACAGTCGGGCATTCCAGTAAAGAATTTTTCAAGTCACTCATTCCGTATCGGGGCAGCAACTTCAGCAGCGCAAAAAGGCCTCTCCCAACAGCAGATCCAAGCCCTTGGGAGATGGTCCTCAGATGCTTTCCAAAGCTATATCAGGACCAACCGATTCCACATCAAAAAAGCTCACCAAACTCTTATTGACTAAAACCCCCTCTTCCCTGTTTCCTCTTTCTGTCCAGCGAGCATTTGGTCTCGTAGCGGACGCAGTGAGAACTTTCCCGGTAGAGCACTGACGTTTTCTCTTTCGTCCAGCGAGCATTTTGTCTCACAGCGGACGCAGTGTGAGAAAATCTCCCGGTCAAGCTCCCATTTTCCTCTTCCCTGTTTCCTCTTTCTGTCCAGCGAGCATTTGGTCTCGCAGCGGACGCAGCGAGAACTTTCCCGGTAGAGCACTTACGTTTTCTCTTTCGTCCAGCGAGCATTTGGTCTCACAGCGGACGCAGTGTGAGAAAATCTCCCGGTCAAGCTCCCATTTTCTTCTTCCCTGTTTCCTCTTTCTGTCCAGCGAGCATTTGGTCTCGCAGCGGACACAGCGAGAACTTTCCCGGTAGAGCACTTACGTTTTCTCTTTCGTCCAGTGAGCATTTGGTCTCACAGCGGACGCAGTGTGAGAAAATCTCCCGGTCAAGCTCCCATTTTCTTCTTCCCTGTTTCCTCTTTCTGTCCAGCGAGCATTTGGTCTCGCAGCGGACGCAGCGAGAACTTTCCCGGTAGAGCACTTACGTTTTCTCTTTCGTCCAGTGAGCATTTTGTCTCACAGCGGACGCAGTGTGAGAAAATCTCCCGGTCAAGCTCCCATTTTCCTCTTCCCTGTTTCCTCTTTCTGTCCAGCGAGCATTTGGTCTCGCAGCGCACGCAGTGAGAACTTTCCCGGTAGAGCACTTACGTTTTCTCTTTCGTCCAGCGAGCATTTGGTCTCACAGCGGACGCAGTGTGAGAAAATCTCCCGGTCAAGCTCCCATTTTCTTCTTCCCTGTTTCCTCTTTCTGTCCAGCGAGCATTTGGTCTCGCAGCAGACGCAGCGAGAACTTTCCCGGTAGAGCACTTACGTTTTCTCTTTCGTCCAGCGAGCATTTATTCTCACAGCGGACGCAGTGTGAGAAAATCTCACGGTCAAGCTCCCATTTTCTTCTTCCCTGTTTCCTCTTTCTGGCCAGTGAGCATTTGGTCTCGCAGCGGACGCAGTGAGAACTTTCCCGGTAGAGCACTTACGTTTTCTCTTTCGTCCAGTGAGCATTTGGTCTCACAGCGGACGCAGTGTGAGAAAATCTCCCGGTCAAGCTCCCATTTTCTTCTTCCCTGTTTCCTCTTTCTGTCCAGCGAGCATTTGGTCTCGCAGCGCACGCAGTGAGAACTTTCCCGGTAGAGCACTTACGTTTTCTCTTTCGTCCAGCGAGCACTTGGTCTCACAGCGGACGCAGTGCGAGAAAATCTCCCAGTCAAGCTCTCATTTTCCTCTTTTCTGTTTCCTCTTCTGTCCAGCGAGCATCGGTCTCACAGCGGAGAAAGAAGGCACATACTCTCCCGATCGGTCGCTCCAAATTACAACTGCTCCCCGTTGCAGGCCAGCAGGGCCCATCAGTCCAGGCACAGTGAGCTGCCATCACGGACCCCCTGGCCAAACATCCAGACCCTTTCTCGAGATACCAGCCCACCAAACTCGGCACTCATTTGGGGGGTTATTAGTTCGGCGGCTGTCCTCTGCTTTTAGCCTTTTTGGGGGAGTACTCTGGGTTCGGGCCGAACTCTGAGCTCGGAGCCCTCCCCCCGGACAGCACGCCAAACACGCATTAAACTTTACCCCTTCAAATTATATGTAAGTGTGAACTCGTGAAATGATGTTTTATTAACAAAGTTCAGGAGGAGCATGTTCAGATAATTAACACAAGTGGAGAGCACTCAGCAATCAATGGTAAGAGGTATATATATACACTCAGCAGTCTCACCTCATTCCATTGACAGTTTTGCAGCAAAGACGACCCACAGGCCGAGCAAAGCCCACAGGGCCCAAAAATCGCCTGCCCAGTCACCACCGTCGTCTTCCCGCACAGGATCCGGATCGCTTCGCCCATCAAGACGCAGCAACAGGCCTTCAGCAAGCCTGGGTCGCGCACCAGATTCCGCCATGGCACTCCCACCTCTCAATGAGGCCCAGCCCTCCACCACGGCTTCTGCTGCCACAGCGCCGCATACAGCCGGGCCCAGCGGCCTCCCCATAACCACTCAGTTTTATACTCCCGCTGTTTATAACCCTTTTCCTTTTCAGCGGTCTCCAGCTCCTGTCGCAGACACTAGCGCGAGGCTATCACCGCTAGCAGCACAGGTCCAACTACTTCAACAGTCTCTCTTTCTGTCCAGCGAGCATTTGGTCTCGCAGCGGACGCAGTGAGAACTTTCCCGGTAGAGCACTTACGTTTTCTCTTTCGTACAGCGAGCATTTGGTCTCACAGCGGACGCAGTGTGAGAAAATCTCCCGGACAAAGCTCCCATTTTCCTCTTCCCTGTTTCCTCTTTCTGTCAAGCGAGCATTTGGTCTCGCAGCGGACGCAGTGAGATCTTTCCCGGTAGAGCACTTACGTTTTCTCTTTCGTCCAGCGAGCATTTGGTCTCACAGCGGACGCAGTGTGAGAAAATCTCCCGGTCAAAGCTCCCATTTTCCTCTTCCCTGTTTCCTCTTTCTGTCAAGCGAGCATTTGGTCTCGCAGCGGACGCAGTGAGAACTTTCCCGGTAGAGCACTTACGTTTTCTCTTTCGTCCAGCGAGCATTTGGTCTCACAGTGGACGCAGTGCGAGAAAATATCCCAGTCAAGCTCTCATTTTCCTCCTTCCCGTTTCCTCTTCTGTCCAGCGAGCATTGGTCTCACAGCGGAGACAGAAGGCGCAAACTCTCCCGATCGGTCGCTTCAAATTACAACTGCTCCCCGTTGCAGGCCAGCAGGGCCCGTCAGTCCAGGCACAGTGAGCCGCCACCACGGACCCCCTGGCCAAACATCCAGTCCCTTTCTCGAGATACCAGCCTGCCAAACTCGGCACTCATTTGGGGTTTTTTTTAGTTCGGCGGCTGTCCTCTGCTCTTAGCCTTTTGGGGGGAGTACTCTAGGTTCGGGCCGAACTCTGAGCCCTCCCCCGGACAGCACGCCAAACACGCATTAAACCTTACCCCCCCCCCCCCCAAATTATATGTAAGTGTGAACTCGTGAAATGATGTTTTATTAAAGTTCGGGAGGAGCACATTCAGATAATTAACACGAGTGGAGAGCACTCAGCAATCAATGGTAAGAGGTATATATACACCCAGCAGTCTCACCTCATTCCATTGACAGTTTTTCAGCATCACTCCACCACCCCTTCTCCACGCTTCTAGTCCTATGCACTTACATAGGGGGGGGGGGGGGTACTCTGTGTTCGGGCCGAACTCTGAGCTCGGAGCCCTCCCCCCGGACAGCACGCCAAACACGCATTAAACTTTACCCCTTCAAATTATATGCAAGTGTGAACTCGTGAAATATGCATAGAGAAGACAATAATTGTGATACTTTTGTCACTTTCATATAGATGACAACATTCAACAAAGTACAAATTAATTAAAAGAAGCAAACAATGTCTGTAAATGAAATTAGTATGCATTACATTAATAAACATGGAATAGTTTTTAAATTTAGTATGTTAACAGTGTTTCATTGTTAAAGGTAGTTGTGCAGTTTCTGATCTGAGTTGATTTGATGGGTGTTGATGTTTACAGTCAAATAGAGTATGCCCACTACTCCGGGTGTGCCCCCAATGTGTGTGGAGTGGACACTCTTCCTCTGACTGAATGTTCATGTATTGATAATCCATAGCATAAGTAACAATAAAAATTATTTCCTTTTAACAATGACTCAATGCGTAATTGGGTGATAACAATCTCATGATTCTTATGCATTATAATTTAATGCATATTAAATTATAAGTTTCTGTAGTTTCATGCAGCCTATTCATTGTTCTTTAGCCAAGCTGTACAGGGTGTTGCCTAGCAACGGGTCAGAAGTACACATTTTTGATATATTTTGTATAATTACACTGTTTTTATTGTTTGTCATTGTATGCTGTGGTTCATATAACATGTTTGTACATGAGATGGACCAATTACAGATATAATCATTATAAACCATATCTTAAGTAATTAGCATAACACACTTCAGAAAGATCTGACCAGTGTTTCAAGGATTCAAGCCCTTTTGAATGTGCCATTTTTTTATACCTTTGGTGGGCTCTACTGAGATAACCTGGGGTCCAGGGGCAGTAAAATTTCCTCGGATGCTTCCTTCTATCTGGTTAAATAACATATGTCATTTTATTGCCACACACACACACACACACACACACACACCAGGCATATCATATGCAGAGATACAGTACAATTTCATGAGCATGTCATGAACAATAATCATGACCATAAAACATAAAGATATGTGCAATTTTGGCAAAATAAATTCAGATGTATATGTTTTGCTAAAATATATCCAGTTTCATAGATGACCTGCTTTGGCAAGTCAAGGGCCAGACATCCTTGGATCATAAGACAGTATGTGGGCAGTAATTTTCGGGACAGACCTGTTCCTTAATAATTCTCCAACCATTGACAGAACATTTACAGGCTATAGGCTTTTAGAAAAATATATGGTTTTGGTGGTTGAATCAGCTGTCCCTCATTGGTAAATAGGCCAAAATGTACCACCTGTAAAGTTGGTTCCTCAATCTACAATATGGGGCTATGTAAACTGTAACCCATATGCTTAAAGCCTGTGCATGTCAATTCATATGAATTAAAACATGTTCCATCTTCCTGCTTACTTCAGTGCATCATACTGCATACATAGCCCCATATTCTATATTGATGAACTAACTGTCCAATGCATCAATCTCATCCATGCCCTCATCACCTCCAGACTACTGCAACAGTACAGGTGCATCTCAATAAATTAATATGTCGTGGAAAAGTTAATTTATTTCAGTAATTCAACTCAAATTGTGAAACTTGTGTATTAAATAAATTCAATGCACACAGACTGAAGTAGTTTAAGTCTTTGGTTCTTTTAATTGTGATGATTTAGGCTCACATTAAAGAAAAACCCACCAATTCACTATCTCAACAAATTAGAATACTTCATAAGACCAATAAAAAAAACATTTTTAGTGAATTGTTGGCCTTCTGGAAAGTATGTTAATTTGCTGTATATGTACTCAATACTTGGTAAGGGCTCCTTTTGCTTTAATTACTGCCTCAATTCGGCGTGGCATGGAGGTGATCAGTTTGTGGCACTGCTGAGGTGGTATGGAAGCCCAGGTTGCTTTGATAGTGGCCTTCAGGTCATCTGCATTGTTGGGTCTGGTGTCTCTCATCTTCCTCTTGACAATATCCATAGGTTCTCTACGGGGTTCAGGTCAGGCGAATTTGCTGGCCAATCAAGCACAGTAACACCATGGTCATTGAACCAGCTTTTGGTACCTTTGGCAGTGTGGGCAGGTGCCAAGTCCTGCTGGAAAATGAAATCAGCCTCTCCATAAAGCTTGTCAGCAGAAGGAAGCATGAAGTGCTCTAAAATTTCCTGGTAGATGGCTGCGTTGACTGTGGACTTCAGAAAAAAACAGTGGACCTACACCAGCAGATGACATGGCAGCCCAAATCTTCACTGACTGTGGAAACTTCACACTGGACTTCAAGCAACATGGATGCTGTGCCTCTCCACTCTTCCTCCAGACTCTGGGACCTTGATTTCCAAATGAAATGCAAAATTTACTTTCATCTGAAAAGAGGACTTTGGACCACTGAGCAACAGTCCAGTTCTTTTTCTCCACAGCCCAGGTAAGATGCGTCTGATGTTGTCTCTGGTTCAGAAGTGGCTTGGTAGCCCTTTTCCTGAAGACGTCTGAGCGTGTTGACTCTTGATGCACTGACTCCAGCTTCAGTCCACTCCTTGTGAAGCTCTCACAAGTGTTTGAATCAGCTTTTCTTGACAGTATTCTCAAGCTTGCGGTCATCCCTGTTGCTTGTGCACCTTTTCCTACGCAAATTCTTCCTTCCGGTCAACTTTGCATTTAATATGCTTTGATACAGCACTCTGTAAACAGCCACACCTTTCAGTAATGACCCTCTGTGACTTACCCTCTTTGTGGAGGGTGTCAATGTTCGTCTTCTGGATCATCGCCAAGTCAGCAGTCTTCTCCATTATTGTCTCCATTATTGTGGTTTCAAAGAACAAGAGATACGGTGAATTTATACTGTAGGGATGGTCATTTATTGAAACTCAAATGTAAATATTCTAATATTTTGAGATACTGATTTTTGACTTTCATGAGCTGTAAGCTCTAATCATCAAAATTAAAACAAAAAAACTTTTGAAATGTTTTACTTTACATGCAATGAATCTAAAATATATGAAAGTTTCACTTTTTGAAATAACTTACAAGAAAAAAATGAACTTTTTCACGACATTCTAATTTATTGAGATGCACCTGTACTCTCTATGGCAGTGTTTCCCAACCCTGCTCCTGAAGGACCCCCAACACTCCACGTATTCTTTGTCTCCCTAATCAAACACACCTGATTCAACTCATCAGCTCATTATCACATGGATTAATGAGCTGAGGAGTTGAATCAGGTGTTTGATTAGGGAGACAAAGAAAATGTGCAGTGTTGGGGGTCCTTCAGGAGCAGGGTTGGGAAACACTGCTCTATGGTCTTAAAAAGCACTATACAAATTAAATGTATTATTAGTATTATTATTATTTAATGCCTGTAGTGCTGCTCTGTATTAGCATATACATTTGATGTATGTTTTATGCCCATTTAATCCACAAAAAAATCTTCTAAAACTACCGTTCAGAGAGCATATTTTTGACATGTTGATCAACAAAAGTTCTGAAATCATACATAAACCATTAAAACGTCCATATTTTGATTGATTATGATACACAGAGGTGTGCTGTGGTGAAATAAACCTAATTATGCTTATCTTAGGTGCTGTGGGAATTTTGATGCACAAGAAATCTTCAAAAACTACCGTTCAGAGAGCATATTTTTGACATATGTTGGTCAACAAAAGTTCTGAAATCATACACAAACCATTAAAATGTCCATATTTTGATTATGATAAAAAGAGGTGTGCTTTGCTGAGATAAACCCAATTTCACTGACCTTACCTGCCGTGGCAAGCTTGATGCACCGTATATACTTATAAACTACAATTCAGACACCCATATTGGCCAGACAGGCCTAGGTAAGTGTTACACCCATTATTTCATGAAATGTCAGCATGTGGCACATATTTTGATACAGGGAATGATAAACTTGTTAGTCAAATTTTAGACCTCCAGCTGCTTGTGTGTTGTCAGGAGGCGGAGCATAAGATTGGAAAAATTTAGATTTCTAGGAGGCGCTATAGAATCAGTGAATGTGTAAGGTGTGATTTTACTTAGCTCATGTATAAACCTTACAAGTCCAGAAAAATGGAACAAGAGTGTAACCCTGACCAGGCTCCTTTTTGCCCAGGCAACATGAAATGGGAGACCACACGTGGATAAAGATACAAAAAATAGTGATTTATTACAGTAAATATGTGAGATGAGAAATAAGCAATAATCAGTATAAATGATATGGTATGAAATGAAAGTGTGGCGTAATCAGTCATATGGCAAAAAGGCAAACAAAAAGCAAAACAATGTGATACAGGAGAGAAGGAACCCGTAATGGCAGCCATGAAGTCCTTTTACACTGCCCAGGCCGCAATCAAGCGATTACAGACACCTGCCCGGTAGCTCCTCACTGAGAGACACAGACACAAACAGACCAAGGAGTAGACATTAAACATGTCCCTATTCAAACTCTGGAAAACAAATGTAGTATTAATGTTATCTTTACTCAATTTGACAGGTTACATAAATTAAGGATATTCAAATTACACTTTTCACATATTCATTACCTGCACTCCTCCTCTTCATTTTCACTGGTGTCTGGACTGCTGAAATCACTTTCATTCTCCTGTTTATCTTCCAGTTCTATAGCAGAGCCCTGAGGGCCTAAAACAGCCTTGTATTGAAGGAGCACCTCTTTCAACGTATCCGAAACTTCAGACAGTCGTCTTCTGCAGATACAGGAAAGGCCCTTGTTTTGCTTGTCTGTAAGTGAAAAGTGAAAAACAAATCCAAATTACCATGACATACCCACTTGCTTTGTAATATTTGTTATAACTCACCAAAATTAGATGGTCAGTGTAATGTTTTTCAACTGCTTTCTAGTAAGATACGTCTCTTGTTAGGTAAAGTTAAAGTATGGTGTCCTTATCACCATCACTTCCTTGTTTGATTGGTGTTGGATGACGAGCCGTGAGACAAGGGAACCGTTTAACAAGTGTTTCTTTACTTCCGTGCAGGAGTCAACATACATGAAACTTCTCTAGGATAACAGTAGAGCATGCGCAGAGGCGAGCTAAGGAACTGAGAATTTAAAGTAACAGAACACCTATGTTCTACATCCTCCTTCTTTAACTGTGACACTTATTCCTTAACAAAAGATTCTTACATTGTAGAAATGCATCTAAAGAATATTTAAGCTAAGAGCGAGAAAGTCTGTAACACTTGACATTTAACAGCTCACATTTTAAACTTCAATTAGACAACTGTTTACACGTTCAGTATTATCACTCCGTGAATGAACGTTTCTCTTTCTCTTTTCTCAGTCCATGTATTTAGGGTTTGGTGTGCAACGGCGACCAGCTCTGGTCACATATGGAGTTTTTGAAAGAGTTTTTGTTGAATGTTCAGTAAATGGGTACTTCTTGGTTTCTTGTGAGGTGCATTGTTCTCCGACTTCATTTGGAGTAGGGTGTTTGTGTTTGGACTCGGCAGAGGGGGTCTGGACAAAGGGAAGCATCATCTCACTGTACTCGAGCTGTTGTGGTAGCGGCTCTGGGACTGGAAGGATGTGTTTTCGGTTTCGTCTGTATTCTTTGCCTTCTGACTGCACAAGATATGACCTTGGTTCATCACAGAGTTGTTTAACAAGTCCAATTCGATCATGGCCTTTGGAAGTTGCGAGTCTCACTACTTCACCTTGTAAGAGTGGTCGGAGTGCTTTACTGGATTTGTCGTAGTATGTCTTTTGACATTGCCGCTTCTTTGAGAGTTGATCCTTGACAGTGGTGTTATTTTTTGAAGCTGGCACAAGAACAGACTTGCTGATTGGTAGAGTTGTTCGAGTCTGCCTGGACATTAATCTCTCTGCAGGAGAACCCAGAGTCTGGTCACGTGGAATATTTCTGATGTTGAGCAAGTTTTGAAACACATCCGATCCATCCCTCTTGGATTTCTCCATTAGCTGTTTCGCATTTCGCACTGCCCTCTCGGCTAGCCCATTGGCTTGTGGATATTCCGGACTACTGGTGATGTGTGTGAAATCCCAAGCTACAGCAAATTCTTGGAACCGTTGACTTGTAAATTGGGTGCCATTGTCTGAAAGGACTTTGTGCGGACTACCGTGAACAGAAAAGTGCCTTTTGAGTTTTGTGATCACTGTGCCGGAGGACAGGTCACGAAGCAAATCAATTTCGAACCATCCTGAATAGGAGTCAACTAGTACGAGGTAGTGTTGACCGTTCCACTCAAAGATGTCTGTAGCCACAGTTGACCATGGGAGATCTGGAATGTGGTGTAAGTGAAGAGGCTCTTTTTGTTGGTGGGACTTCAGACTGTTACAGATTGAGCACGACAGCACCTTATTTTCAATGTCTTTGGTAAGAGAAGGCCAAAACACAATGCCTCGTGCCCGACGCTTGGTTGCCTCAAGGCCTGGGTGGCCTCTGTGAATGATTGTGATATATTCACTGCGTAGTGATTCGGGAACAACTATTCTCTGTCCCTTCATAAGTACGTCTTCATCAATTGTGAGCTCATCCCTGAAGGGAAAATACTCACGAATTTCCACCGGCAGCTTTGACTGGCTAGATGGCCATCCAGACTTGAGAATACAGCAAACGTGTCGAAGAACTGGGTCTTGCGCAGTATGAGTTTGCAGCTCTTTCAGTCTGGAAGACGAGATGTGCCGGACTGACATGACTTCAAAGTCGGCTGGATCATCATAGAGTTCATTTGGACAGGCTCCAGGGGAACGTGACAGTGTGTCGGCAAGATACATGTATTTCCCTTTCTTGTATGTGATTGTAAAGTTGTATTTCTGCAATCTTAGCATCATGCGTTGCAGTCTTGCTGGAGCTGTGTAGATGGGCTTGTTGAGGATAGTTACTAGCGGCTGGTGGTCTGTTTCAATGTGAATTTGTTTACCATATATGTAGTCGTTGAATTTAGTGCATGCAAATACCACCGCAAGAAGTTCTTTTTCGATCTGTGCATAATGCACTTCTGTTTGAGTCAATGTCCGTGAAGCGTATGCAACTGGAGCATCTACCTGGAGACATGCAGCTCCGAGGCCGAACTGGGAAGCATCGCAGGTGAGTGTGACAGGTTTGTTGACGTCATAGTATCTCAGGGTGGGTGAACTGGAAATCTTGTGCTTTAAATCGTCAAAAGCATCCTGATGTTGTTTAAACCAGCACCATTCTGTGTTTTTGCAGGTCAACTCACGCAGGGGGGCGGACAGCTCACTGAGGTTCGGTATGAATTTTCCCAAGTAATTAATCATACCCAGAAAGCGTTGCAGGGCAGTAACATTTTCTGGTGGCTGCATTTCCGTGATTGCTTTTGTTTTTTCTGGGTCCGGTCGTAGTCCCTTACTTGTGAAAATGTGGCCCACATAGCTCACCTCACTTAGACGGAATTTACACTTTTGAGGATTTAGTCTCAAGTTCACTTCACGGGCACGATCTAACACTCTCCTTAGATTTACATCATGTTCCTCGTCACCATTTCCACCCACAATGATGTCATCCACTATGACTGCGCATGGGTAGCCAGCAAATATCTGTTCCATAGCATGCTGAAAAACTTCGCTGGCTGAGTTAATGCCAAAGGGCATCCGAAGGAATCTGAATCTTCCAAATGGCGTACTGAATGTTGTCAGTAGGGAAGTCTTGTGGTCCAGTGAGATCTGCCAAAAGGAGCTCTTGGCATCGAGCACCGAGAATACTGTGGAATTTGGCATTTGCGCTGCCACCTCTTCCACTGTGCGCATGGGGTGATGTGGACGTTTTATGAACTTATTCAGGTCTCTGGGATCAATACACAGTCTTATTTCCTCTGAGTTTTTCTTGTGTGTGGCCACCATGGATGATACCCAGTCGGTCGGTTCAGATACAGGAGTGAGAACACCTATAGTGACCATCCTTTCTAGCTCTGCTTTCACCTTGTGTTGCATTGCCGCAGGAATTCTACGTGCTGGACGAACGACAGGTTGAGCTTCTTTGTCAAGTTTCATGCAGTAAGTCACAGGAAGACTCCCTATTTCATCTTGGAAAAGATCTGCATATTCTGTGTTGATCTGTTGAGCAAAATTGAATGTTTCTTTTAGACTGACCTGGTGTACTGCTTTATTAAGAGAAATGAGGCCCATCCTAAGACAGTCAGAGAGCCCAAGCAATGGCTGTACATCCCTCTGGACCACGTAGAACTGTAAAGCGTAGATCTGACCATTCAGATGGCAAGGTAGCACAGTGGATCCAGCAGTTTGTATCTCCTCTCCACCATAAGTAACAAGCTTTACATTGCTTGACACCTGAAGATTCTCGTCTTGCTTTACTTGTGCGAATGTATGCAAAGAAATGATGTTGCATGATGCTCCTGTGTCAATCTTTAGTTCAGTTGTTTTCCCGTTGATTTGGACTGTGCAAGATATGGCAGTTTTCTTTGGCTGTTTTGAGTCAAGTTTGATCACATTTTGATGGTTCAAAGCAACTCCATCTATAAAGAATGAGTCTTCACTGCTATTTGAGGCTTTGGCAACATCAATTTGATTCACAGCCTTTTTTAAACTTCTTGTGCGATTAACTTTAGTTGATTTGCAGCATTTTTGGAAATGGTTCCATTTGTTGCACCTGTGACATTGTTGGCCATATGCAGGACATCTCTCCCGTTTAGCTTCGTGGTTGCCTCCACAATTGCTGCAATTATGAATGTGCTGTGGGGCAAACTTGTCTAGCCTGGGTTTGGGAGTACGAAACGGCTTCCTTTTTACCGTTTGTTGAACACTGTCCACATTTGCCAAGTTGTGTTTTGGTCCAGCTAGTGTTTTGTTGTGCTGATCTGTTAATTCATGTATCTGACATGTTTCAATAGCCTTTGCTAATGTCAATTCCTTGTCACGCAACAGGAGTTTTCTCATTCCATCATTAAGTATCCCACACACAAGTCGGTCTCTTATCAATTCCTCTTGTAAATCTCCAAACCTGCAGCTCTGTGCCTTGTTTCTTAAATCACTCACATATGCCTCGATTGTCTCGCCTGGCTTTTGGTTTCTTGAATTAAATTTGTGTCTCTCCATCGTTATATTTGTTTGTGGACTACAAAGTTCGCGGAACTTGCGTTTTAAACACTCCGGGTCTTCGCGTGATTCAGCCGGGGTAATTGTTCGTCGGTCTTCTCCCTGACCCGTATACACCGCGGGTGCATACACGAACGTTCGTTCGCGTTCAATGGCTTCCGAGCCGGCAAGGTTAAGCAGTATGAATGCTTTTGTGCGAGGCTCTTTCTCTGAGTGTGCCGCAGCAATGAATATATCGAACTCCTGTTCAAAACCACGCCAATTTTCGGCGGTATTGCCATCAAAGACAAGCGGATCGGGTCTACGGAAGCCTTCAGCCATAATTTATCAAGCGACAAGCTCTGAGAGCTTACTGTGTGGATAATCGATGGAAGATTTTTTTTTGTTTTATGTATTTTGTCCTCTCTTTTCGCCGTCGTCACGATTCTGTGCAGACCACTTCTGACACCATGTTGGATGACGAGCCGTGAGACAAGGGAACCGTTTAACAAGTGTTTCTTTACTTCCGTGCAGGAGTCAACATACATGAAACTTCTCTAGGATAACAGTAGAGCATGCGCAGAGGCGAGCTAAGGAACTGAGAATTTAAAGTAACAGAACACCTATGTTCTACAATTGGTATGGTTACAAAGATGAAACTTGCCTTCCTCTGAAGTTTTTCTTTTAAGAGTTGCCTGCAACTTCTGCAACCATGAGCAGTGCTGGGCCATCTCCTGAACAAGTATTGTCCTTTCCTCCTCCAGTCTCATTTTCAGCATGGCTTTGTTAAATTTTCTTAACTTGTCTTTGATTTGTGCTACAACAGAGGTAAAGAAAATGTATAAATAACAATTTTGACTTGAGTCTTTACAAAATAAATCAGAGGCCTCAGGAAACTCCACTTACCGCTGCCATGAACCTCCCACGGCCATGTTGGGGACGGGTTGTCTCCTGATAGCGACTGCTCCACTTCATTAACATCAATTGGCATGGCAGGCTCATGACTGTTATAGGTCTCTGTCTTTCAATAGCATTCTCTTGCTCTCAGCAATTTTCCTGAACACAAAAACACAATAGTGTAAAGAAGGACGAGTTGGGAGGGGGTGGGTGCCAAAAAAGGATTACAGAGATAGTGGCATGCAGCATAGTAAGCAGTAGGCAGCTTAAATATCATGATTTAAATGATCGCCGCCAATGAGGAAGCACAAAGTGAAACATGTTATTGGTTCAAACTTACCACCAGCTGCCCATTCCCTCACATCAGACACTCACACTGCTTCATCGGTGCAAGCCAAGCTTTCTTTAAGCTCCGCTAGACTTGCAGTCTCCTCCTGAAGCCTCTGGCAAGTCTAATGCGACAGTTAAACAATGCAGTTACACAAAGCTACACAATAACCACAAATTGAAACCATTTACAGAGAACACACCTTCACATATCTTGCAGACAATGCCCGATGTAGTGTTGTGATTTTTTTTTGTAGTTCCAGGCCATAGCATGGATTGTAAGCATATCCACACGTGCTGTTGAGAGTAAATGTTGAGTGAATGTCATGCAATAAGCAATAAAAAAATACATTAGAAGAGAAATACTACAATCACCTCCTTTCGACATGTATTTAGTCGTTAAGGCACAGCGGGAGAGGTAGCTGTTCACCTGTTTAACTTCCCCGCAGTTGACCCTGCTCCTTCTTGGTTTTTGCCACTCCATGTAATCTAGAAGTAAGAAGACATGTAAGGGATAATGTAATGTCTGCCGGTCATTATCGGATAATAAGTAACGACAAGGCGAACCGGACCCTGACACGCAGCAGAGGAACTTATTTTCCGATGATACAGTTAAACATAATAAACACTGAACATACCTCACACTTAGTGGAATGTGCTGTAGCGTGCATGACGCTTAGGAAAGGCCTGATTGATGTTAGCCCCTGGAGATCAGGAAGGATGTTTGCTGATTTGTGTAAATATGGCCAGTATTTACACATTACATCCATGACGATAAACCTTGGCTTTGAACTCATCAACTCCTTGTGCAGATACATGGGGTAGGCAAAGATTTCACCTAGGGATATACAAATTGTATTAGAAATGCAAATATCCTATTATTGTGCATTCTAAAGAGAGCATCATAATGGGAAACTCAACCAAGCAGTGGTATAAGCTGAACTAATAGTGATAATTGAGATGCTTCTCCATATTATTTTATTTAGCTTTTGTCCAAAGCGACATACAAATAACAACAATACAAAGTTACATTTAACAGCAAACAATTTATTATAATCTCACCTCTGAACATATTAAGCGCTTTAAGGAGGAAAGCATGCCGACACACCGCAACCTCCATGCCCTCTTCGTCCAACTTGAAGGTCCTCCTAGAAGTCTCCTTCGCTGCTGTCCACGAGGAGCTCCCACATCTGCCTTGTCCAGGTAGCTGTGATGTAAATGAAACACACTATAAACATACTGTATATACACCTTGTATTTTGAAGTTGAGGGCAGTTTTTCACCAATGCAAGACATCAACAAATGCAGACACAGATGTGTCTTCTGCGATAAATGCCCCTTCAAAAAACGAAGAGTCGGAGCTGAGGAAGAAACGAAACAGAACATTTATCCATACTGAATATTGAATCTAAAAAATCCAGATCAATCTATACTGGAAGAAAAAAAATATCACCTTCCGTTTCGGAGAAACCGGTATAGCTTCCTGTTGCCATCCACAGAGATTGCCAGCATGTCTGGGGTGCAAGCGGGGCAGGTGAAAGGTGCACCGCAGGACAAGTTATCTTCCTCAAAAGCACAATAGGAAAACTCCAGGAAGCTGCGCTGCAGCGTGTCCCCGCACACTGGTCCTGACTGAAAGATGCATTATATTAATTGTTACTTCGGAGATGTCTGCATATGTTAAACAATTCTATAATATGGTGAACACTTACCCGCCCACCACACTTTGTACGATGCTCCAGCAGCTTTGCAAAGGCTTGTCTGGACAGTGCCGGTGCGATGATTTTCAGTTCTCTTACACTGCTGAAAAGGTTGAGGGAATACAAAGTAGAAGAGCTGGTGGAAGCTGGCCAGTATCACTGTTTACGAGGTCCATGAACTCTGGAGCCCACTGCTGCTGGCATGTTTGGCATGCAAACAAAGGCTGGTGCTTGTCATAATGTCCTTGGGTTATAAGAAAACAAACCCATGGATACCTGAGCTTTTAGAAACAATCAGCTGGCACACTTTAAGACACTTGGGCTACATCTTGAGTAGAATCACACCAGCATAGTTCAAATTAGTATATTTTTGTTGGTTTATCATAGTGACAAGATGTATTCTTTAATTTTTGAGTACTGTTATTTTCATTGCAAAGCAAAGCCAAAAAAAGGGGGAAAAAGCTGAATATTGAAAAAAGATCAGAGTTTAGAAATATTGCCATTGATGGAAATTAAAATGACCGCTTTGCCAGGTGACACAGTTATGCTGGGGACTTCACAGGGACATTTTTGAGTCACTCTCACCGTTGGCAAAATACAAGCTAGCAAAGGAAAGATAAACACAAAATTAGCCTACCAGATTTATTGGACAAGAGTACAAAAGAGTTTTGCAATGGATAGTTGTTTTTTGTACGTGGCAATACATAGAATAGGACCCGATGTAGGCACTCTACTTCACTGCATCCGAAAATTCAACACCTAAAAAGCACCTACCTTGGCTTCAGTCAGAACATGTTCTAAGCTCATTTCAAGAGCCATCCGTCTCCCCTCCATGTAATAGCCATCTTGACAGTCGGTGACACGTGTAGTGTTCATCACAGAAACAGAGAGAGGGGCAGACAGACACTGAGATGGACAGAGGGGCAGACAGAGATAAGAGACACAGACAGAAATGAGAGGCAGTTCACAAATACAGATAGGTTGGCGCTTAAAAGGGCCTTTGGTTGTGGTGATCTACTAGTAGGTAGGTTGGTAGAATCTAAAAAACAAAAAAAAAAAACACTCGTTTAGGGGAAGGGAGTTAATGGGACAGAGACAATGAATTTACTTAACAATGGATAAAATATAAAATTTTTGTGACTGGTGCAGCTAAATATAACTTTTTTAATGAGCACTGAAGATCTCAAAAACTAAAATGTAAGCAGTTCTGTTCACTCGGAGTCTGGAGGACAACTATCAATCCGCTGAAAGAAGTCCGGATAATTAAACAGAAGTTTACTTGCAGGATTACAACCGTAAAAACTGAACGGACTATTTTCTTTAGCGGAATCAATAAAATCGTATTTAAATCAATAAAATAAACTCAATATTTTGTGTCAAATGATTGATTTATTTGGTAAGTAGCCATGTAATAGGATAATGTAGAGAGATGCGGTTGTTATAGTGAATACAACCCCAAATTCAGTATCTCAGAAAATTAGAATATTGTGAAAAGGTTCAATATTGAAGACACCTGGTGCCACACTCTAATCAGCTAATTAACTCAAAACACCTGCTAAGGCCTTTAAATGGTCTCTCAGTCTAGTTCTGTAGGCTACACCAGGGGTCTCCAACCTTTTTTACACGGCGGACCGGATTACGGTTTTGAAAAAATCTTGCGGACCGGGGGGGGGGTTGGATGGGGTCTTTAAAACTATTCATTTATACTGTTATCAGCACATGTTGAAGTAGATTCGTCTCTTGTCTCTGAGAGAATATGCGATGTTAATGCAGCATTAGAAAACTCGTTCACTTTCTGTATGACTGCAGTTAAGACGTTCACTTGCATAACTATTGCGCAAAGTTTGCACGTTGATTTTGTGATATCCATTGGCTCGCCTTCATGGTTTAAAACAGAAATATTTCCAGTATTGAGATGTAACCGCAAACCTCCATGCATATGTATCTTAAACGCAGGGACACATGAAAGAGGAATCAAATCAGTATGCTGCAGCTGTCTGAAGCACGTCTCTTGTGCGCGCTTCGGGTGTGTGCGAGAACAGCTCGCAAGTAACGAATTGAGTTCTGTTTCATTTCTTCTTCTTGTGGTTTTAAATAGCTTGAACGTGTAAATTGGCAAATTAATCTGCGAATCACATGCCGAACGGTGGTATATCACGGATCAACTGCGATCCGTTTAAAGCCCTAGCCATGACAGATCATCAGAGCAATCTTTTATTTACTAATTTAACATGAAATCGTCAAATTGCTACTCGATATCAATCGCATACAACGAAAATACAGAATAATTAGAAAAATCATTTATGCACAATAATTAACAGAGCGTCATATCTATACACATTTTCCCCAGAACTTTCTCGCGACCCGGTAGGAATTCTTCCACGGCCCGGTAGTGGGTCGCGACCCGGTGGTTGGGGACCACTGGGCTACACAATCATGGGGAAGACTGCTGACTTGACAGTTGTCCAAAAGACCATTGACACCTTGCACAAGGAGGGCAAGACACAAAAGGTCATTGCAAAAGAGGCTGGCTGTTCACAGAGCTCTGTGTCCAAGCACATTAATAGAGAGGCAAAGGGAAGGAAAAGATGTGGTAGAAAAAAGTGTACAAGCAATAGGGATAACCGCACCCTGGAGAGGATTGTGAAACAAAACCCATTCAAAAATGTGGGGGAGATTCACAAAGAGTGGACTGCAGCTGGAGTCAGTTCTTCAAGAACCACTACGCACAGACGTATGCAAGACATGGGTTTCAGCTGTCGCATTCCTTGTGTCAAGCCACTCTTGAACAACAGACAGCGTCAGAAGCGTCTCGCCTGGGCTAAAGACATAAAGGACTGGACTGCTGCTGAGTGGTCCAAAGTTATGTTCTCTGATGAAAGTAAATTTTACATTTCCTTTGGAAATCAGGGTCCCAGAGTCTGAAGGAAGAGAGGAGAGGCACAGAATCCACGTTGCTTGAGGTCCAGTGTAATGATATTTTTGCATTTTTTTTTTTAAGTAAAAAGCTGGTCTGTCTCTGAAGTATGTGCATACATACGCCTATGTGCTCCCATTTAAATCATGAAATATGGGAAAGGGGGAAAAGGGGAAAGGGAAGTGGTGTGTGGCCAAGTATGGTGACCCATACTCGGAATTTGTGCTCTGCATTTAACCCATCCAAGTGCACACTCACAGCAGTGAACACACACCCGGAGCAGTGGGCAGCCATATTGCGGCGCCCGGGGAGCAGTTGGGGGATCGGTGCCTTGCTCAAGGGTCTCACCTCAGTCGTGGTATTGAAGGTGGAGAGAGCACTTGTTATTCACTCCCCCCACCGACAATCCCTGCCGGACCTGGGAATCGAACCTGCAACCTTTCGGTTACAAGTCCAACTCTCTAACCATTAGGCCACGGCTGCCCCTGCGTCGGAATATCATGACAACATTTTTCCTCGTTTCGTCATACCCGATTAATGATTGAAAACTGTGGTTAATATGTTTTAATGAAACATCTATAATGAATTGTTAATTAATAAATCACAACAACCCCGTGCTGCGGGCATTGCCATTCATACAGGCTACAGCGGAAGTTATTTTACACAACTATTCGAAGTTTCCGGTTTTCGAACGCGGACTGTGAAAAAGGCCTATTGGACTGAGGAGCTGGTGGTCTTCTTCTTGTTTTAGGTCGGATCGGACACATATGAGTGCATTAGCGCCACCTATCGACGACTGGACCATTGACACTAGTGTGTGACACGTGCTGTTGTTTTTATCCTGATGTATATGGGACAGTCCTTTTATTGCTCAACACATTATCGTGACACGTTTCATATGTGATTTCAGGCACGTTCACGTAGTGAGAAATATTAAACTTTTCAATTATTGCTTAGTTTAAAAAAAAAAAATTGATAATGGTTTATTCTAGCCAATATAAACTACATGAAACAAAGACGCTAATATTGCAAAGAACCAGCTATCAAAGTACAGATGCATTGCAACATGAAACATAAATTGTTCAGTTTTTTTTTTCAACAGATCATAAAGTAGATCATATAGTAAATCTGCTAAATCCCATGTCACTAGCAAATTTGTGATTGACAGCGATAATAACTGTAGCAATAATCTGGAAAATCACGGCTATGAACAAAGAACATGGATGCAATAGTTTAACCAAAACAGTGCTGTTTTTTCTTTTTTTTTTTACAAAAATAATATTAATGACCAAATACTTACTGCATTTAAATGTAAGTTTCCTTTTTGTTGGAAACTCTTCCCACATTGATCACACGTGAAAGCATGTTCTTTGTATGAGATATATATATATATATTTCGTTTTTCCTTTTCTCCTTATTCTCTTCCATAAGGTCTAAAATGAAATTAAAATTATTTAATTTCCAGTAAAAAAAAAAAAAAAAAAAAAAAAAAAGTGAGAAATGTGAAGGGAAAAGCCATAAAAATTAATTGCTATAAAAATGATCCATCAGCATTGCTCCCTCAATGCTCTTCCTTTCCAAATTCATGTCAAAATTAGAAAAGCTCTAGAAAAAGTACATAATTAATTAATTAGGGTTTTTGTTGTCCACACGTGATCACATGGAAAACATCAGAAATTCATGTTTTGTTTAGTTTTTTCAGTAAGGGATGTGATAAATGTTTTAACATCAAATGATTTGTAAAAGACTAAATCTAGCGCTCATCAACACAATGACCTTCAGCATCTATAATATGAAATTAATAATAAACACCATCATTTTAGTTATTTTTCTTCTCCTCAACGTTGCCTCCTTCCAGTGTGAACTGTGATTTTCTGCACTGTGGTTGTTCTGGCAAAAACAAAATTGTTTCCTACAATGAATTATGCAAGATAAATATTAAACATTTTAGATCATGTTGTGCTACGTAATGTGGACCGTCGGATTTGTCAAAGCCACAGCGAGACACATTATCTTTCTGAAATGATTTGCTCTGTTTTACTGTAATTTCCATTTTTGAGTTTATCTAAATCTCACACCATGTGCCAACCACATGTGACATGACCATACTGATGTTTAACATTTAGTTATGTGGAGCGTGATTTTTGACCAATGAGTTTTCACAGTAGGCAGGATTACTCAGTATGTTGGAACTGATTTTGTTTCTGCCAGAATTTGTTAGAGGGGCTTTGGTGGAGAAGAATTAAAAAAAATTATATATTTATGTCATTATTTTTATTTGTTTTACTTTTGTTATATATGTGCATTTTGGGTGTAATATGTCAATTTACAACTGCTGTACATGAACTTCTGTGTAATATTAGCAACAAGTGCAATACCTCCAAAACATCAGCTCTCCTAGTGGTGTTATAAAGCTCACTACCTGGAATGTTAAAGGACTGAATTTTCAGTTAAAGCGTAATACGTTTCTTAATCATATAAAATGTCTAAACACTAACATAGCCATCCTCCAGGAAACTCATCTTAAACCTGCAGATCATCTTAAAATGTGAAAATACTTAAAATACTTTTCCCAGTAATTCCAGAGGTGTTGCTATTCTTATTCATAGATCTGTGCCTTTTTCTGTTGTCATATATATATATATATATATATATATATATATATATATATATATATATATATATATATATATATATATATATATCTATAAGCAGAAATAGTGTTGAATCGTTTACGGAATCTCACGTATTAGATGTAGTTCAAACTCTTTCATTTCTAGTTATTATTTAGCACAACATCCTTATGTATTTTACCAATAATTTAACTCTGAACATCGTTGATATGTTTTATGTGAGAATGGGACTTTTATTTTGGAGGGGAGATGTGACATCATAAGTCTGTGCGCGCTCCTGCTCTGTTGTGATCTATTTCGACCTCACTCAGACCGTCACCACGGTCTTACCTTGAATGTCGCCATTCTGCTACCTTTCCGAGACCTAATGTAAACAAAGTCAGGTGACTGACCCCGAGTGGTTGGTTCACTATAAAACAAGGGTGGAGATTATTCTCAGATGTTAAGCAAGGCCTGGAATAATCCTAAAGCCGCCCCTCAATTCAACGCTGGTTGCAGGCGTTTTGTTAAAATACAGTATGCTACAGAAACGGGCATGGGAGGTATGCCAGCAGTAGAGCGTGAAATGGCAGCATTAACACCTCTAGGTCCAGACCGGGTGACTGATGACCCCCGGTGTCCCAGGAAAGAATGTGAAAAGACCGATAATCTGGTGTGTCGGACTTATAATGCGGCCACACGTGCGGCCCGGTCTGGTAATGCGCTGGCCATAGTTTTGGCAGCTCTAAGAAAAGTTATAGGTCAGGAAGATCGGGACGTTTTGGGTTTGGTGGATGCAGCCCTTGCTACACATGCACAGCTTACTAGGGACATTGGTGCCTCTATGTCGTCTGCAATACTTTCTCGTCGGCAGATATGGTTAGCACAAACCTCCCTGCCTGACACTATCAGAAAAGAACTGAGTTACATGCCAGTTACTCCTGGTCGAGTCTTTCACCCAGACTCTCAAGCAACGCTTGACAAAGCAGAACAAGCGCGTTGTAGAAGAGAGTCAGTGCAGCGCACATTTGGTCGCTCTAGGATAACTAGACAGTCATATCAAGGCTGTCAGCCTCCTCAGCCTCCCCACTTTAATCCACCACAACCAGGGGAGTTTGGTGGAAGACAGAATAGTAATTTTCGGAAATTTTATGACAACCGAAGTGCCAGGCGGGAACCATGGCGCAAACAGGTGGCTCAGTCCCGGTCATCAGTTAGGGATGCACCGCAGAGAAAGCGGAATCCCAGGGGCTCAGGCCCCCAAGGAGGGACTGCATAGCAATGCAAAAAGGGTGGCCGGAATGGGCTCTCAACTACGCCTGGACAGTTGGGAGGAAAAAATTTCAGACCATTGGGTACTGTCTACAGTAAAAAATGGTTACAGAATTCAGTTCCGGCGTCGACCTCCCCCATTTTTAGGAGTGCATATGACTGTGGTAAGAAACCAAGTCCAGGCACAGATTTTATCAGAAGAAATTACGATCCTTTTAAAAAAGAAGGCAATTTCTCAGCTAAAGCCCAACGAACAGCTCACTGGGTTTTATTCGAATTATTTCCTCGTGCCCAAAAAAGATGGTGGTCTCCGACCCGTCTTAGACCTGAGACGTTTAAATACGTACATAAAAGTACTGCGGTTCAAGATGCTGACCACTGCACAAATCTTGGAGGCTATAGAACCAAACGAATGGTTCACAACAACAGATCTCAAAGACGCGTATTTTCATGTACCCATTCATCCAGATCACAAAAAGTTCCTTCGTTTTGCCTTTCAAAGCCAGGCATATCAGTTCGAGGTCCTCCCCTTTGGTCTCTCTCTCTCACCTCGGGTCTTCACCAGGGTGGTGTCAGCCACCCTTTGCCCCCTCCAAATGGCGGGGATAAAGATCCTTCCGTACCTAGACGACTGGCTGATCTGTGCACCAAGCCGTCATCAGGTCTTGGAAGACACAGAGAGAGTTATCGATCATATAAGGGAACTTGGTTTTTGCATGAACCACGAGAAGAGCAATGTCGAACCACGTCAACAGACAGTTTTTCTCGGATTGGTTCTGAATTCCCTGACAATGACAGCATCACTCGCTCCACAGAGGGTAACAGCATTATCTACTCTGGCACAGTCTTTCAGATTAGGCAAGAGGATAGAGTTGGTGCAGTTTCAGAAATTATTGGGGATGATATCAGCGGCAATAAAGGTAGTGCCTCTGGGGTTGCTCAAAGCACGACCGCTACAGTGGTGGATCAACAAGTTTCAACTCCACCCCAAATTACACAGGCGGGTGAAACTGAAGATCACACAGAAATGTATTCAGGCCTTGCACCCCTGGTTGAGCAAAAAGAAATTGGGCCGAGGGGTCCCTCTGGGGAATATACCAGCAAGAAGGATGGTGGTGACAACGGATGCATCTCTGACTGGTTGGGGGGCTGTCTGGCAAGGCAGAACAGTGAGAGACTCATGGAAGTTCCCCTGGAACATGGAACATATCAATGTGTTGGAGTTGAGGGCAGCTTACATGGCCTTGAAACGACTGATTGCTTTTCTGCAAGACAAGCATGTCCTGGTAAGAACCGACAACATGTCAGCAGTTTATCATATCAATCATCAGGGAGGCACCAGATCATTGCGTTGCCTCCAGGAGTCCAGGAGGCTTCTGTTTTGGGCTCATCCAAGACTCGCCTCAATCAGGGCAATCTACATACCGGGAGTAGTGAACCGGGCTGCCGATCTCCTCTCTCGAACAGGGCCTCCCCCAGGGGAATGGCGCTTGCATCCAGAGGTGGTAGGTCTGATATGGGACAGGTTTGGGAGAGCTCACACCGATCTGTTTGCATCAGACGAGACAACTCATTGCAAGATGTGGTTTGCGATGAGCAACCAAGGTGGACCTTTGGGAGTGGATGCACTGTCTCACGAGTGGCCGGGAGGATTGTTATATGCTTTTCCCCCCCTGCCATTAATTCCTCATGTGCTCAAGCGTGTGGAACTGGGGAATTACAGGGTCGTATTGATTGCACCGAAGTGGCCAATGAGACCTTGGTTTCCGCTTCTTTTACGGCTAGTACGAGGTCGTCCCTGGCCGTTACCAATCAGAGCAGACCTTCTCACTCAGGTGGAGGGTCAGATTTGGCACCCGAGTCCAGCCATGTTACAACTTTGGGTCTGGCCTCTGCTCAGTCCATCTCTCATGAACTAGAAGAGGCGGTAGCAAAGACCATTAACAATGCTAAAGCACCTTCCACTTGGGAAAACTATTCAAGTCGGTGGCGTGTTTTCTCTAAGTGGTGTCAGGATAGAAACATTGATCCCGCTGGTTGTGGTCTTGAATTTATTCTGTGCTTTCTTCAGTCACTGTTAGACTCCGGAAGAAAAGTCAACACTGTTAGAGTTTATGTTGCAGCTATTTCTCATTTTCACAGTGTTGTGGAAGGCTTGTTAATCGGTAAACATGCATTGGTGTCTCAATTTCTTAAAGGTGCACGACGCCTCCATCCAGAGAGGAAGTTAAGATCACCATCCTGGGATCTTCCTTTGGTTCTCCAGTCGTTGACTGAAGCTCCATTTGAACCATTGGCCCAGGCTGATCTTAGATCATTGTCGTGGAAAACAGTTTTCCTTCTGGCTATCAGTTCAGCAAGAAGAGTGGGTGAGCTACATGCTTTGTCAGTAAGTGACGACTGTTTGAGATGGAAAACAGATTACTCGGGGGGTCTCTCTTTGGCCTAATCCTGCTTTTCTTCCCAAGATTCTCAATCCTGCCACAGTCAATCAGGCAGTTGAGCTTGCAGCTTTTAAACCTGACCCAGATTCTTTATCTACTGGACTTGACCTTTATAGTCTGTGCCCAGTAAGAGCACTCCGCACATACATTGAGCGCACACAGGGGTTGCGACAGTCACATACCCAGTTGTTTCTGTGTTTTGATAAAAAAAAGCATTGGACGACCAATTTCGAAGCAACGTCTCTCACACTGGATAGTGGACACTATTGCACAAGCATACTCCACCCGGAGCTTACAAGTTCCAGGGAACCTGGTGGCTCATTCTACTAGGAGTCTAGCCACATCATGGGCAGCACTGAAAGGCGTGGCACTTACAGATATATGTGCAGCGGCCTCATGGAGTTCACCTTGTACCTTTGCCCGGTATTACAGGGTCAATGTTGCAGAACAAGTTTCGTTTGGGTCTGCAGTTCTGCAGTCAGCTTCTAAGCAGGGATATGAGGAAAGAGGGGCTTCTCACCCCTCGTGACCCTGATGTTACTAGTCATCCAAGGTAAGACCGTGGTGACGGTCTGAGTGAGGTCGAAATAGATCATAAGTTATGACTATAACTATGGATCTATGAGACCGAATGATGACCGTCACCATCTCTTGTCACTCGGGATGAACAGAGGCGTTCCAGGCAAGAGGAAGTGCTTCGTTCACCTGGCTGTTTTATAGTGAACCAACCACTCGGGGTCAGTCACCTGACTTTGTTTACATTAGGTCTCGGAAAGGTAGCAGAATGGCGACATTCAAGGTAAGACCGTGGTGACGGTCATCATTCGGTCTCATAGATCCATAGTTATAGTCATAACTTACGATTTGTCTGAAGAAAGGTTTGTCTTCAGCACTTTATGCTTCTAATGAGAACTCTTAAATGTATGTTTTATTACTGAATGCAACATTGTAATGCTTTGTATAACATTTCTGAACGTTTTATTTTTGTGTGCATCCACACGAGTAACACAATTAGTAGATTTATTTTCTTTCTGTTAATTATTCTCATCTTGTCCAAACTCACAGAAAAACATCCACGTGACACAGTATTATAAAGATGGCGTTTATTAAAGAGGAAAGTGAAGACATTAGGATTGCAGAAGTATTCAGCATCAAACATGAAGATACTGAGGAACAAACAGGTTGGTTTCTTTCTCAAAGCTGAACTCAGTCATTTGATTCTTATTCACAGTACAGCTCTACAGAAATTAATCATATTTATGAAGAATGTCATATGATTTTCCTAATTATGGCTTTTATTTGACCTGGAGTGTAGGCCAGGACCAGTTCTAGACATCAGGAGGACTAGGCAAAATTCATGTTGGAGGCCCCCCCTCCCCCAATAAAAAGCACTTGAAACAAATATGATTCATAACCTTTTTATTTATACAAAATTAAAATTTTGTATATTTTTACTTATACAGGACAAAAGTTTGGAAATATTACTATTTAAAATGTTTTTGAAAGAAGTCTCTTTCTTATCAAGCCTGGATTTAGCCTATTTGATAAAAATAAAAAAAATACAATTGTGAAATATTACAATTTAAAATAATGGTTAACTATTTTACTGTACTTTAAAATATATTTCTGTGATGCAAAACTGAATTTTCATCAGCCATTACTCTGGTCTTCAGTGTCACATGATCATCTTATTAATTATTATATGAATCTTATTTTAATTATTAAATTATATAAATCATTAAATCATATAAATTATATATAAATCTTTTATAACAATTAGTCTTCACTAACACTTTATCTATTTAGCACATCCTTGCTGATTATTATTATTATTATTAGCTTTTTTTCTGATCAAATAAATGTAGAATTGATAAGCATAAGAAATTTCGTTCAAAATCATTAAAAATAGTAATGGGTCCAAACTTTTGTCAGGTACTGTATGTACATATTAATCAAACTTTATCTAAGGTAATCTCTTTTATGTTTGATGAAGATTGTTATCATTTTGCTGTTTTATTTAATTTAATCACAGTTTCAGAATACCACTTCAGTAAGTGCTTTTATAATTTTTTCCTAGCTGGGTATGGGCAGGATTTCCCCTCCCATTTAATCAATATTGAATACAGATATATATGACTGGCATATTATTAATATGATATTATGTATAGCATTGTTACCTTAAATATGACATATTTACACAAATCAAGTGGAACAGAAAGACACGATCACTACTAAGCAGAAAAAAGTTTAGTTAGTTGAAACGTCTCGGTTACAAACAGTGCCTTGCGAAAGTATTCATACCCCATCATTTTTTTCATGTTTTATGTTGCTGCCTTATGTTAAACCGCTTTAAATTAGTTGAGTCCCTCAGTCCCTGCCACTGAAAAACAGCCCCACAGCATGAGGTTGCTACCAGCACACATTACTTTTGGGTTGGTACTCTGCAGGTGATGAGCATAGCTGGTTCCCTTCAAACATGATGCTTAGAATTGAGGTTCATCAGACCAGAGAATCTTGTTTCTCACAGTCTGAAGGTCCTTTAGGTGTTTTTTTGCAAATTCCAAGTGTGTTTTCATGTGTCTTCACTGAGGAGAGGATTGAGTTTGGCCACACCACCATAAAGCTCAGATCGGTGGAGTGTTGCAGTGATGTTTGTCCTTCTGTAAGTTTCTCCGATCTGCATATATGATCATGGAGCTCAACTAGAGTGACCATCAGGTTCTTGGTCACCACTCTAACCAAAGCCCTTCTCCATCAGTTGCTCAGGTTGGCCAGGAGGCCAGCTCTAAGAACAATCCTGGTTGTTTCAAACTTCTTCTATTAAGGGTAACAGAGACTACATGCTTCTGTGACCCTTCAGTGAAGCAGAATTTTTTTCTGAACTCTTTCCCAGATGTGTGGCTTGGCACAAACCTGTTTCTGAGCTCTACAGACAGTTATTTTGACCTCCGGGCTTGATTTTGCTCTGATATGCATTATCAGCTATTAGACCTTTTATTAAAGGGATCCCCGGGTATTAAGACATGTATAGCTTAATACAATGTAAATGATGTCTCTTATTTAAATATGTAGTAGAAAACCCATGAAAATGTATATTATTTAAAAAAAATCCACATCGTTTTTGGACTATGGGGGGTGCCATTATTTTATGTGCACAGTACATTCTGCGTCGATGACGTCAAATGGTTGCACTCGGTGAGTTACTTGCGCTTATTTCTATAGTCTTTGCCTTTTTACCACAACACAACTCGGAATACACAACTCAAAAAATTAAATACTAATACGATACCACATTGTGTGGCTTTTGGTTGTAGTTTTCAGTCGAAGGGCAACAAGAGAAGCAATTTAAGACTTCACTGCTTTCTTAGCGATAAGAAGAGGAGAAAAGAATGGGAAGATGCCCGTGGACGAATAAAACTTCCTAAAGATCCGCTTCTTTTTTCTCTCAACTTTAGACCTGATGCCTTTGAGTCTTTTAGTAGACCACAGCTACTGAAAGAGCTTACGAACGGCTGAGACAAGAATAACAAGAACAAGAAACTAGAAGAGTTTCTCAGCGCGGATTTCCCTCAATATCCGGGGCGGTTAGACTCCTTGTGGGGAAAAATCCATGGTACAGCATTTGGTTTAAACCTAGACTTAAATCCATCTCCACCTGTAAGCTCTTTCAGTAGCTGTGGTCTTCATATCAGTATTTTATTTTCAGAGTTGTGTATTTCGAGTTGTGTTGTGGTAAAAATAGCAACAGGTAGTGCTAGTAGCTCACCAAGTGAGCCTTGGCAGGCTCATAACCATTTTACGTCATCAGAATAATGGCACCACCCCATAGTCCAAAATATGTATAAAACGATGTGATTTTTTAAAAATAACATGACTCTTTAATGGGTTTTCTACTATATATTTCAGTAAGAGATATCGTTTACGTTATATTAAGCCATACAAGTCTTAATACCCAGGGATCCCTTTAAGACGTGTGCCTTTCCAAATCATACCCATTCAATTGAATTTGCCACAGGTTAACTTCACTCAAAGTGTAGTAACATCTACAAGCAATATGAATGCTCCTGAGCTTAATTTCAGTTGTCCCAGATAAGGGTATAAATACTTATGCAATGGAATCATTTAAGTTTTTTATTTTTAATAAAGTTGCAAAGAGGTTAAAAACCTGTTTTTTGCTTTACCATTATGGTGTACGGAGTGTAGATTGATGTGGGAAAAAAAGTCATTTAAAGCAGTTTAACATATGGCAGCAACATAACAAAATGTGAAAAAAATTAAGGGGTATGAACGCTTTCGCAAGGCACTGTATGTAACCCTCATTCCCTGAAGGAGGGAATGGAGAAGTCACGTCAGACCAACGAATTGGGATCTCGCTTAGAGAGACCAATCCACTTCGAGTGTAAACTATACGAGTCAATGCACATTCACAAAATTCATTCAGAACATCAAGATCACAGTTTACTGAATACTGTACCATTAAATATTTATTTAACTATTTTTTAAATCTCATTTTACTTATTAATAAACATGTAATGTCCGATGGCAATTCATTCCATATTTTCATTCCTCTATACATTACAGTCCATTGCTTTGCATTTTCTGCCAGATCGGGTTTGTATCTGTTTTGACCACTTCAGCCTACTGTCTAGAATAACTCCAAGAAGTCTAATTTCCTCTACCTGTTCAATAGACCCTTTTTCTGTTAGTAAACATTGTGAGTTTTTTCTGTGGGCGGAGCTTAGCTGGAGGCAGAAAGATCCCACTGACCGCTTCACTAACACTAGCTATGAAGTTTGTTAGCTTGTTTTTTTAACAATAACTGGAGAAATTCAGATTTTACCTGCATATGTAACGTCATTCACTGTCCGGGACCGCAACTGTTATTTGAAAAGGTTAACTTTAACGGACGAAACCAGGGGCCTGTACTATGAAGCCGGTTTAGCTGGCTAGCCAGGTAAGTTTCAGTTTAGATTGCACCAATCCTGGGTTTAAGGTACCATGAACGTGGCTTGGCTTTTAGCTGCGTTCATTGCCATAGTAACTTACACTGCACAGCTAACCTGCTCCGGGGCAGGTTATGTTCTGAGTTAGAGATCTCAAACTGAAATTGGACCAATCAGATATGAGCAAATGTCTGACACAAAAAAAGGTCACTCCCCCAGTTTCTCTTCCTACAAATTAAAACTCACTATGAAGTACCTTAAAAAAAAAAAATAATATATATATATATATATATATATATATATATATATATATATATATATATATACAACAAAATTGTCTGGCTTTAATGATAATTACAATTGACATATGATTTATACAATTATAATATGATTTATATTATTATTACTCCATTACACACAAGCACTTTTAGTTTAACAATTATTATAAAGCATTCATTTTAAATTAATATTAATATATACAGATCATATGTAATATAAATAAGTGGTAGAATCAATAAATAACACTTTAAAAATGGCTACATGTGACCTTACATGTTCGAGTCTCTATCGCTATATAAACTAACTTCACAAGTTTCACTTGTGACTGCACTGATAGAGCAAAATAATTTCCTTTATTTGTCCTCTTTCATGGACAAGTACTTCAGTGGAAATTAATTTAAATTCATCATTCTTTAATCTCTTAACCTTTAACAAAAGAGTTTTGCATCTCGCTGGCTCTCTCGTGAGAAGTGAATCACTCTTGCTCTGTGTTGTGATTGGCTGTTCACCGCTGATGTCACACATTCATGTGCACGTGTGTGTGTGTATATATATATATATATAATTCAATAGGCCACTATTTTTACAGCTACATTATTATTCCATCCACAATTAATCACAACAATGTATATACAATTACAATTGATTATGCATATAAATTGTCAGTTTGTTGTTTTACACACATACATTATTTCATACAGGACATAATAAGATGCATAATCAATCTTTAGATGCGCCCATAACAACAAAAGACAATACTTTATTGAACCTTTTCTGATAAGAAGTGTGCGAGCATATTTGACGATAGTTTCTGTCCAGTCCACTTGTTTTATCTCGTTTCACCACAGCTGTTGTCGGTTTTTTGTCTGGCAGTAGCAGCAGGTATGCCTTAAAATGTCAAATTGGAGCCTCTACAACATCGATTCTGGCACCCAACAACAACAAGATGATATTTTAAGCTCCTTATGTAGCCGAATCTGCGCTGGTTTGAATTGTCCGCCTCCAGTTTTCGCTTTGTTTTGCCTCAGCTAGCGCTGTGACGTAATTGTGACGTCGGCCCTAAAAGGGTCTATAGGCACACTCTTTACAGACAAATTTAATTGTGGTTTAAGTTTAAGTTTAGAATTTGATTAAAAAAAAATACTTTTGTTTTTTGTCAAATATAGAACCATCTTATTATTCTGTACCCACTTTACCACTAATTGTAACTCCTCATCTAAATCAGCAGATCATTTTTCAATTGATGTTGCTGGTAGATATAATGTTGTATCATCTGCATACACAAGAGCCCTTGCACGCTTTAAAACCAAAGGAAGATCATTGGTAAAAAAATAACAATGGTCCTAGACAACTTCCTTGAGGCACACCACATTGCAACTCTTTCACTTCCGAATAACTAACATTATAAAATACACATTGCCTCCTATTAGTCAGATAACTTTTAAACCAATGTACAGTCTGAGAAGTAAATTTATAACATTTAAATTTTTCCAGCAATTTATGATCCAGTACATCAAAAGCGGAGCTAAAATCCAACAATACTGCTCCTACTAAATTATTATCATCAATCTGTACTAAACAATCATCTGTTATCTGTGTTAATGCTGTTCCTGTTGAATGTCCTACTCTATATGCATGCTGAAAATCAGAGTACAAATTATTCTCCTTAAAGAAGAATTTAATTTGTTGGTAACGCTTTAGATTACAACCCACAAAGAACTGCATAAGTATACTGAATTTACAGTGTACGTTTCTGTAATTATTGTGTACCTATAAAGAACGTACATGTAGGTATAAGGGAACAATGTTACATTTGGGTAATAAGTGAGTAACAACCAGATATGCAACCTGCAAAGAACTGAGTAAGTAAACTGAAGTTACAGCGTAACATTTTTGTAATTATAGTGTACCTATTCAGTACCTCTGTGCAGGTATAGGGGAATAATAAAACGGTGACATTTAGGGAATAAAGGGGTAACAACCCGTAAAATTACAAATCATTTATACTGTAAGTATTTTGCAACTAAGGGGTACCTATTCTAATATTATGTGGTATGTGTGACCTAAACAATAATCTTGTGTTTGGGAGTGATTTAGAAAGACGATATCATTTTATGGTATTTTATTATAGGCCTAGGTATTTTTAACCATTCTATTATTAAAGGAAACATGATGGAGATTACTGAACAACAAAACTGGACATCTAGTGAAATGAGTTGAGTTTCAGCTCTGATTTATAATTCATAAGTCAGCTTACCTTATGAAAGCTTATTCGTTGATCTCAGCTGAGTCACACCAGCAACTTCCCTTCACCACTATCACCAAATAACTTTGCATGATATACCATCAAGGTTCAATGCAGCTTAAAACAAGCTTACCTCTTTCCAGCTGTTTACAGAAAAAAATACATGATACAACATTTGTATTTCAGTGGATGTACACCGCAAAATCCCCAGTGTTAATTTAACACTCTGAGTGTGGACTCATATAAACACTGAAGCAGTGTTAAAGTTAATGAGATAATTAGGTGATTAATTGAGTGATGATTGACCATTATTGAAGACACCTGATGTTAACAAGCAGAATCACAGAAAATCTAAATGTGTATGTCACCATTATAGTGGTCAGTGTTTGCATTAGTTGGGCTCTTGAACCTTGACTTTTTAAACATTAGATTTTGTTTGGCTGCCTCTGGTTTATCTGGCTGTATCAAACGGGTAATCCAATATACACAGGCGAGAATCAAAGAACCGGAAGACAGGCAAGGCAAAACTAGACTAAGACTAGGACTTGGAAAATAAACCATGACTAACGAAAAGGCTTCGTAGTGTAGCTGCGTGAAGACAGCGATAATGCTAATAATACTCGGCAGTGAGAAAGAGGTAAAGAAAGTGTAATCAGTGCATTCAGCTGTGTGTGTGTAATCAGTGCATTCAGCTGTGTGTGTGTAATCAGTGCAATGGATGATGGGAACTGTAGTCCGGGGTGAAGTGCAACAGTTAGTGTGGCGCAAGAGTCCATAGTAGTGAGCGGGTGATCTCTGGTGGTGATCGAATGGAAGTGCATGGACAGGATTCGTGACACACAGATTACATAATCAGGGAGTATTTGCTTTCGTTTTGAACTGGTTCATTTAAAAGTAGACATTTCAAGCTTTCTGTTATATATTTCTCATGTATATGTGGCACCCCAATTTTAAGTTATTTCATTATCAGGAAAAATTTCAAGTGATCGCACGGCCGCCTCCCTGTCATATGCGCCTTAATAACTTTCTGCACAAACACTTGAATATGAATAGTAATAGAGCACATTTATTTTAGGTTACAGTATGGGATCCACATTAAAATAAATCTTCACAAGTCTACATCCGAGACGGATAACTGTAAACTGAAGGCTATTTGATGTTTTCAAATGACTGGGGCTGCTTAAATGACTTAAAATGATGCTGCTCCAATTCGTTGATCATTAGTTGCTCTTGATCAAGATTAAACCGATGTATGACTCTCATAAACTTGTTTTAATAAATTGCTTTTGCATTAAATAATAAAGATACAAAGCAGGTTAAGTTAAATGTACAAATAATTATAAAATGCGATAGACCGCGAATAAGATTGCAAAGATTAATTAGAATAGGCTAAATGATAACCCCACAGCACATCTCTTGCGTGTCGCACTCAGCATCATATCTTGCACTGATATTCTAACGAATAGGACACACTCCTGCATTTAATGCGGTTGCAATTTTTTTTTTTGTTCTACTCAAATTGTATGAAAGTGAGTAAAGAAGGCTCCCTTTAAAATCACAGAAGTTGTCAATAAATGAAGCTCTTTTACATCGTGTGCATTTTGTTGATTATAATGAGAGAACTTGAGTTTAAACGTGAGGACATTTTATTAGTCCGTCCTTTCTTTTCAGTTTCAACGATTTAGCTAAATTGTGGCCAGGTTTAATTTATTTGTTTGTTTTAGATAGGCCTCAATAATGGGAGCGAAATTATAGTTCCTCACATTTTGCTAAAATAAAGGAAATAATTCATAAAACACGCAACAATTTCTTGATCAGTGAACAGATATATTTTCCCCAAGTAGTTCTGTCAAAATAAAGGACAGGTAAGGTAGCCAATAGCCTTACAATGCATGTGCGTGACAAAAATGCATGCTGTTTTGTTAAAGGAATTTTAAAATCTAAACTAAAAATGTACTTGTGACCAGTGTTGTGTAAGTTACTTTCAAAAAGTAATTAATTACAGTTACTAATTACTTCATCAATATTGTATTTAAATTACTTTACTAATTACTGAATACTAATAGTCTGAAAAGTAACTTAATTATTCAAATTGCTAATTAGACTACATCTTAAAATCCCTATAAACCTTAATAGAAATTAAACTCTGTATTCTTTCAATTTGAGTCAAACTTAGAATAGTTTAGACTTTTAGCTTTAAAACAACTGTAATACTTAAACTTTTTTAATATTTTTTTTTGACCTTCTTTGGTTAGCAAACAGAACAAAAAAGCTTAAAAGTTAAACAATACATTTCAGTTTACAAGATGTTCAGGAAAAGCCCAACTAGTAAAATCCATACAGATTTATGTAAAAATAACATGTTAACTAGGTAAGAATAAATTACAGAAATTATTTGGGTGCGTGTCTATGGGGAAGGGGGCGCAGTAAACAAAGCAGCTGCACCTGACTTTGAAACTTGCAGCGCTCACACACACACGCACACCAACGAAATCGTATGCCTGATGAAAAAAATATATATTTAAAACGCGTTCATATTTTAGAAAATGTAGTTAATATTTGCATCATTAATGATTTATCTTATCCACCCTGGGTCACCCGCAAATAATCAGAATGCATTTTTTTATTACCCGACCAGTGGATTATCCACAGCGCCCGCGGATATAACCGCCATCCGCGCATCACTACTGGGCACATATCAACAGCATCACTGGGTTGTAAAGTTGCCAAGTTGAGGGAATTTGTATGTGTCGATTGTGTGAGAAGGATGCTTTTCATACAAGATCTGCAACCGGACAACCTTGGAATATATTGACTTGATTCATATAATGAGGTTTGGGTCATACAAATTACAGGAGTTTTACCGGAGGTGAATGTAGCAAACATATAAAATACGCCTAGTGGGATTTTTTTATTTTTATAGCAAGATTAAAAATACGGGAGAAATACGGGAAAATATTTAAACGGGATGACAGCGGGATAGAATGGTAAAATACGGGAGAATCCCGGGAAAAACGGTAGGGTTGACAGGTATCTACGGGAAAGACTGTACCTCAGTTTTATACGGATTACATAATCAGATAATATTCGTTTTCGATTTTAATTCCTTCAGTTAAAAGTGGACACTTCAGGCTTTCAGATACAGGAAAGACTACCTCGCTTTAGTTTCATAAAGATTACTTAATCAGATAATATTCGTTTTCTATTTGAATTCGTTCATTTAAAAAAAAGAAACATCAAGCTTTCAGATATGTGAAAGACTGGTCTAGCTTTACTTTCATAGGGATTACATAATCAGAAATATTAGTTTTTGATTTGAATTCGTTCATTTAAAAGTAAAATTCAAGCTTTTTAGATTCTATTGATTTTAGTCTCATATGTAGGCTATTTGAGTATTTAAGATTACTCTGTGAATTAGGATAATCTGAAAGTGAAGGAGCCGGCGCACGGAGGGTTAAAGCGCTGCATTCAATTTGATCTTTAGACGGTAAATTTACATTTTAGATTCAATATTGATTTTAGAACTGTTGAAGTTATTTACTGTATGTAACGCAAGTACTTTATACTGTAAGTAACTGTAATTAAATTACCTAAAAATGAACCGTAATCCCTTACTTTACTTTTTCAGTGGATAAGTAATTTAATTACAGTAACGCGTTACTTAGTAACGCGTTACACCCAACACTGCTTGTGACAAATATTAAGTAATGTGAGAATATTAACATTTTGCATAGTATAGCCTAGCCTGCTGAAATAGGCTACCACTTTTAAAGCTCAGATGCAAAGTAAACCATAATTTATTTATAGAATAATATAACAGGATTCATATTATATAAATAGTACTGCACACGTTATGTTTCAAATCTAAAATATGGTGTAATACTATGTGTGTACCTTAGAGTAAATATAAGCACAGGCTCAAAGGCTTGACATTTATCCTGCTTGAATTCGTTCTAAGAAATGCACATAACTTCATAAGTACTAAATTTGCATCTGTGAATATTAAATATTTGAACTACAGTGTCTTTTTCATTTTCCGCCAACTGCAGCCATCAAATGTAACACATCGGCGAGGTAAAGCTGACGACTATTTGCAAAAATGTGCTTTGATGCGTTCATTTGATAACTTGTGGTTAAAACACCACTCAGCGGTCAAAAGCTGCAAATAAACTTTGCAGACGCGGCGGCGCCTACAGCGGTAAAAAGCACACTTTGGTTGGCCACCTACTGTACGAATTCACACTGGAGAGAAGCCTTATGCATGAACTCATGCATGTATGTGGAAAGAGTTTCACTGAAAAATGGAGTCCTAAAATCCACATGAGAGTTCACACTGGAGAGAAGCCATACACATGCCAACAGTGTGGAAAGAGTTAAACACAAAATGAAAGGCTTAAAGTCTACATAATAATTCACACTGGATAGAAGCCTTTCACTTGCCAACAGTGTGGAATCTAAAAGTCCACATGATAATTCAAACTGGAAGGAGCAGTGTGGAAGGAGCTTCATAACAGCAATGAACTTCTGTGGCCTGTAGAGTAAGGGTAAGCAGAGTAGCAGAGTAAGTTTTGAGTTGACAAAACCCGAAAAAGCCAACCTGGTTTAGATCAGGATCAGCGAGCTCACAAGGCTCGATATAAACATATATCGATAAACCAGTTTGCAATTAACTCTGGAGCACGTGCACCTGAAGGTATAACACATGCAGCAAACAGCCAGTCACAGGGAACATGGAGAGCATCATCAAAGCGTCAGTTTGATTCACTTCTCGTGAGAGTCAGCGCAATTAATTTTTCTGCTGAAGATTAAGAGATGTCGTATACAAAGGAATCAACTGAATTTAATTATTTATATAAAGTGTCACAGAGCTCAAAAAGCTCAAATTTAATTTAAATTCGAAGCTTAAAAATAATTGTCACTTCATATAAAAATTAAATAAATATATTATATGAATTATAAACAATTACAATTAATGTAATATTAATATAATAAGTAGCTGCAAAAGTCTGCACTTTTGCCTCTAAAATTCTGTGACTGTAAACTGCTTTAGATCTGGAGCGAGAGATACGGGAGAGTGGCTTCGTTGCATCAGATATATGTCACTTTGCTCTCAGCTGATTGTTCAGTTTGGGTTTGCGATGTCTAACCCAGAACAAAACCTGCAGGGTAGGCGTGTAGCGTAATTTACCATAGCAAAGCAATCCGCTCAGAACCAACCCATCTTCTTGAGCTTGCTCAAACTAAACGTGAACTTAACCTGGGTAAAAACCTAAATCGGCTTCTTGTTACAGGCCACAGGTGTCACATGAGAATTCACATGGGAGAGAAGCGGTTTACTTGTGATCTGTGTGGAGTTTCATGCTCTGAACTAAGAGTTTCAAAAAAGAAAATGCATGTCTCCACAAGTGGAATGTGAACGGGGACTCTTGAATGTGAACAGGGACCATGCCGCCATTTTCCTCACACCGGAATATAAACAAAGGCTCGCTCAGGAACCCCCGGTGAAGACGCGCTGGTCCTCCCACTCAGAAGCTATGCTACAGGCGGCTCTTGATGACGTCGACTGGGACATGTTCCGGCGATTTCATCTGACGTCAGGGAGTTCACAGATGTAGCATTAAGCTTTGTAAACACGCTAACCGAGCAAGCTACAGAAACAATAACTGTAAGGACCTTCCCAAATCAGAAACCATGGGTGGACAGAACAATCCGTGCTGTGGTTAACAAACGCACTGCCGCATACAATGAGGCTCTTTTGTCTGGAAATATGAGCGAGTACAAAGCATCGTGCTATGCTCTCCGACGTGCAGTAAGAGCCGCCAAACTCCGATACAGGGAGAGAATTGAGTCTCATTTTCAGCTCAATGACTTTCGACACATGTGGCAGGGACTGAGGACCATCTGTGCCTTTGGAAATAAATCCTCTGCAGAGGTGAGAGCAGATCCGTTGCTGGCCGATGAGTTAAACATCTTCTACGGCCGCTTTGAATGCAATGGCGGCAGCGCGACTCTGCCGATCAGCGCGTCAGGAAGCAGCAGGCAGAGCAGCGATAATCGTGTGATCACCGTGTCGGAGGACGAGGTTCGGAGGGCCCTAAAGAGAGTGAACGTCAGGAAAGCGGCCGGACCTGATGGGATTACTGGCCGTGTTCTGAGGTCCTGCGCTGATCAGCTTGCTCGTTTGTTCACTTCAATCTTTAATGAGTCATCTGTGGTTCCCACCTCCTTTAAAAAATCTGTCATCATCCCTGTGCCTAAGAACAATAAACCCTCTTGCCTGAATGACTATCGTCCAGTTGCCCTCACATCAATAGTCATGAAGGTTTTTGAGAGACTTGTAAAGAAGTTTTGCTCCTCCATCCCTGTTACCTTGGACCCTCTTCAGTTTGCCTATCGCCCAAATAGATCTACTGATGATGCCATCTCTCACATACTGCACTCCTCCCTCACACACATTGACAGCAGCAATGGGAACTATGTAAGGCTGCTATTCATTGACTATAGCTCAGCTTTCAATACTATAGTTCCCATCGAGCTAGCTTCTAAGCTTACAGACCTCGGCCTAAACTTTTCACTCTGCGACTGGATTCAAGACTTCCTCACCAGCAGACCTCAAGTGGTGAAAGTAGGCCAGTTCACCTCAAACTCCATCACCCTGAACGTAGGAGCCCCACAGGGCTGTGTCCTGAGTCCCCTGCTCTACTCTCTACACACATGACTGCGTGTCCTCTCACAGCTCCCACTTCTATTATCAAATTTGCTGATGATACTGTGGTTCTGGGCCTCATTTCCAACAATGATGAGATGGCATACTTTGATGAGGTAGAGAGACTTACATCATGGTGCCAGGACAACTGTCTCTCTCTGAATGTGAGCAAAACTAAAGAGCTGATTGTGGACTTCAGGAAGAGACACCTGCGGCCCTACACTCCTCTTATGATCAGTGGGACCCCTGTGGAGAGGGTGAGCAGCTTCAAGTACCTTGGTGTAAACATCTCCGAGGACCTTACTTGGACTACACACATTCAAACACAGGGTAAGAAAGCCAGGCAAAGACTGTACCATCTGCAACAGCTGAGGAAATTCAGGGTATCACCAACAATCCTGAAAACTTTCTATTCAGGGACCATAGAAAGTGTTTTGACTCAGTGTATTTCAGTGTGGTACGGGAACAGCTCCAGTCAAGACTGCAAAGCCCTGCAGAGAGTTGTGCGCTTAGCTGAGCGCATCTCAGGGTCTGCTCTCCCCTCTCTGCAGGACATCTACCTCAAACGCTGCAAAAGCAGATCTGTCAAAATCATCAAGGACTCAAACCACCCTAGTAACTGTCTTTTTACTCTGCTGCCATCTGTTAAGCGCTTCCGTTGCCTGATGGCAAAAACTGAGAGACTTAGGAGGAGTTTCTTCCCCACGCCATCAGTCTCCTAAACTCCTAAACTCAAACTCAGCCTCTTAACATCAACATGACTCCACTTAATAATCACTTAACAATCAGTAAGATATTCATTATTCTCTACCTCATACTGACAGTGTCATTTGCACACAGCACTTTCTGTGTTTTGGTATTTTATTTTTATTTTTTTGGTATTGCTGCTACATGACAACCATGTACAACCTGTTTGCACATTCCTCTCTTGTACATTCCTGCTTATCTTAATATTTAACTCTACAGTATACTGTCATGCACATTTTTATATTTTGTTCTTTATATCTTATTTAATTTTATGTATATTTCCTCTGTGTTTGTATTCTATAATATTTGCACTGTCCATGGAGCGGACCTGACTCACATTTCACTGCTGGTTATATACTCTCTATATAATCGTGTATGTGACAAATAAAAAATCTTGAATCTTGAATATTGTCTGCATTGATAGCCTAGGGCAGGGGTCACCAAACTCGTTCCTGGAGGGCCACTGTCCTTCAGAGTTTAGCTCCAAAACCAATTAAACACACCTGAACAGCTAATCAAGGTGTAACTAGGCATAGATGAAACTTTCAGACAGATGTTTTGGAGCTGCTTGGAACTAAACTCTGCAGGACAGTGGCCCTCCATTACTGAGTTTGGAGACCCCTGGCCTAGTGATTAGCGCAGTGACATATGGTGCAACATGGTGACCCATGTTCGAATCCTGACTCGCAATCCTTTGCCGATCTCGTTCCCCTCTCTTCACCCCCATGCTTTCCTGTCAGTCTCTACTGTCCTGTCCTAAAAAAAAGCCCAAGAAACATCTCTAGGTTACGTATGTAACTAGAGATGCACCGATTGACCAGCCAGTGATCGGAATCGGACGATTTTTCGCATGACCGGCCCGGATCGCGGCCGGTCAGTCTCACGTCTTGCCGATTCTGAGCCGATCCTTTTATTGCCAGCGGCACAGGCAATGACGTCACAGTCACGCGCACACTCACAGTCGCGTGTAAACACGTAGTTTCAGCAGGATTCTACTGTTAATTGCATTCAGTGTAAACGGCGACTGATAATGTATTTGTCGTGCCAGATAAGGCTTTTTTTTTTTTTACAAAATATGATTTAGATAAGCAACATTATCTAAAACACCATGCACAGTGTCAGTGTAAACGGCGACTGATAATGTATTTGTCGTGCCAGATGAGGCTTTTTTTTTTTTTTTTACAAAATATGATTTAGATAAGCAACATTATCTAAAACTTCCAACATCATGGAAACAGCCATGATGTTTCCCCCGAATATCAATATCAACACGATTGCAATGTGACACTGATTTTATACATTAGTATTTCAATAAACAAGAAGTTAAAATTAAGTGACTTAGATTTTAGACAAAATATTGACTGTTTTTGCTCAATTTCGCTGATGAAAATAGTTCCGATCAAAGCCACAGCAGAACTGTTGTGTGTCTCCGAGCAACACACAGCGGTGTTTCATTACTGAATGAATCCACGGTCTTGAACGAATCGAGTGAGTCAATGATTCAGTGGCCCATTCATAAGGACAGTCACTTGCCTCATTTCTGAATGATTCAGCCGTTTGAATGAATCGATTGAATGAATCAATAAATGACTCACTCATTAAAACAGACACTTTCCGCCACCTACTGGTGGTTTAGTCATATTTAAAAGTATCATTGCATTTTTTTCAACATTTATTTGTATGTTTAAAACCTATGTAAAACATTAATCTTGAAATTTTGCAGTGTAAATGCATTTATGGCACCTCAGCTTCATCAAACAGTCTGTGTAAATGCACCTAATGCCACTTCAGATGCAGCTTCTGTTTCCTCAGAGGTGGAAAGATAAGAGTTTGTTAATACTAATTTAATTTGAATGGTAACAACTCTACAGTTTCTTATTATGCTAACTGAATTAATTGAAAGAAAGTAAGAATTTGATGTGAAAGATAACACATTTAATTAGGTTAGGGGAAAAATGACCATTTATAAACAGTGTAAAATGACAACTGTTTTGTTTCATACAGCAACTCATTTTAAGTTAACTATTTCTTCCTCTTTCCATTCACAAAGCACTTTATTTTGAGAGTTGTTTAAGTGAGAAAAATCTGTAACTTAGTCGAGATTGGGGGAATTGTAATGTCTAATAATCTCTTTATTATGTAAATTTTTGCATTGAAATTTGCATAGATTTTTGTTTGTATATGCTGTCAATGACTTCCAAAAAATCGGAATCGGCCAAGAAAATTGCAATCGGTGCATCTCTATATGTAACCCTAGTTCCTCGAGGGAACGAGACGCTGCGCCTGAAAATGCTATGGGAACGCCTTCAGCATGACCGGCTCTGAATACAAGTGTAATCTGTCCAATGGATGGGCGAGACATCACGGGCGAGGTGACGTAATGACCAGCAGGTATAAAAGCACGTGCGGTGAAACCGGCGTCAGCTTCTAGGAATGAAGCAAGCGCGAAAATAAAAATTTACTTTCATCTGGAAAGAGGACTTTGGACCACTGAGCAACAGTCCAGTTCTTTTTCTCCACAGCCCAGGTAAGATGCTTCTGACGTTGTCTCTGGTTCAGAAGTGGCTTGGTAGCCCTTTTCCTGAAGACGTCTGAGCGTGGTGACTCTTGATGCACTGACTCCAGCTTCAGTCCACTCCTTGTGAAGCTCTCCCAAGTGTTTGAATCAGCTTTGCTTGACCGTATTCTCAAGCTTGCGTTCATCCCTGTTGCTTGTGCACCTTTTCCTACCCAAATTCTTCCTTCCAGTAAACTTTGCATTTAATATGCTTTGACACAGCACTCTGTAAACAGCCACACCTTTCAGTAATGACCCTCTGTGACTTACCCTCTTTGTGGATGGTGTCAATGTTCGTCTTCTGGGCCATTGCCAAGTCAGCAGTCTTCCCCATTATTGTGGTTTCAAAGAACAAGAGATACCCAGAATTTATACTGTATGGATGGCAGTGTTGGGGAGTAACTAGTTACATGTAACGGAATTACGTAATTTAATTACAAAATAAAAGTAATTGTAATCAGTTACAGTTACTGAGAAAAAAATTGTAATTAAATTAGTTACTTATGAAAATGTTAAGGATTACAAAGGGGGTTACATCTGATTTTTTTCACACACACTCCCACATACATTTAATTGATTTCTTTCATAAATTGCAGTGACTGCTCTAAGATATGAAACACCAATGTTTCAGAAGTTTATAACATGCTTATCTAATAACTCTTATATTTCCCATATGGGTTTTTGTATATGCTTTATTTTTTAAGATTAACTCTTTTTTTCTAAGGCATTGTTAGATCCAGTGTTTCCTGTCATAGCTATGCAAAGATTTGATTTCAAAAACAGTATCATAGCTATTTTTTATTTCTTGTTTCTTATTATTTCTTATGATTTTACAAGGTGGTATGATTCATAGGGTCTTCTTGAAATGGTCTCAGTGGTCGTGTAAAACAACACCCTTTTTACCTTGTCAAAAACAGCTCTGTTCACAGTGACTCGATTCGGTGCATATCTCTTTACATGCTAATGAGCACTGCTCACCCCGCCCCTCTCTTCTGTGAAAGTGATCCATCCTTGAGTTTCAACTTTTTAACAAAACCTGCCTTGAATTGTCCCTCATTCAGAAAATAGTCTGGAGTAAAATGATTTGCGCAGCCAGGCATAAACACATTTAGTGAAAGAGAAGTGAAGTGAGGCCAAGTATGGTGACCGATACTCAGAATTTGTGCTCTGCATTTAACCCATCCATGTGCACACACACACAGTAGTGAACACACACCCGAAGCAGTGAGCAGCCATATTGCTGCAGAGCCTGGGGAGCAGTTGGGGGTTTGGTGTCTTGCTCAAGGGTCTCACCTCAGTCATGGTATTGAAGGTGGAAGAGAGTGCTGGTTATTCACTCCAAAATCAAAATGGCTTGATAATTGAGACTGTTTAGGTTTTTGGGGGATTAAAAAAGGAGTGAATTTCTATCATTGTAGGGTGGTTGTGTCTACAAACTGCTAAGACACATTTATATGCAAATAAATATATTTTTCATCCAATGTCTCCTTTAAAATTAAAATATTATAATCTTAATTCAAGTGATGAAAGATTTCGAAAGTCTGACAGTAATCAGTGTTGAGCACTACTGTAAGGTTAACCCTGCCTGGTTAACATGTTTGAAAATGATTAACAGTTGAAAACATTAGAAATTTAGAAAAGTAATCAAATGTAATCAGTTACATTACTTTAATAAAGTAATTGAAAAGTTACACTACTTATTACATTTTAAGTAGGGTAACTTGTAATCTGTAACCTATTACATTTCCAAAGTAACCTTCCCAACACTGATGGATGGTCATTTATTGAAACTCAAATGTAAATATTCTAATATTTTGAGATACTGATTTTTGACTTTCATGAGCTGTAAGCTCTAATAATCAAAATTAAAACCAAAAAAACTTTTTGAAATGTTTTATTTTACATGTAATGAATCTAAAATATTTGAAAGTTTCACTTTTTGAAATAAGTTACAAGAAAAAATGAACTTTTTCATGACATTCTAATTTATTGAGATGCACCTGTATGTATCCAGTGCTCGCACTGGACACATATAGTTAAGCTTCTGCTAGTCTAGCTCCCTGAAGGGAGGAGGACTAAAGGCCTGCTGTACGACAGGCTGTGGCATGACAGAAGGAACCTTAGGGACTTACTCTGCACAAGGGTACAAAAAGGCTTTGGCCATGCCAGGCGCAAATTCCAAGTGAGTAGGGGCCACTGAAAGGGCCTGCAGATCCCCAACTCTCTTTAGAGAAGTAATCGCCAGAAGAAATGCAGTCTTCAGAGTGAGATGGCGATCAGAGATCTCCTCAATAGGCTCAAAGGGAGGCCTACAGAGAGCTTCTAACACCACAGCCAGGTCCCAAGGTGGAATACGGGACCGTACTGGAGGCCTTAGCCTCAGCGCACCACGGAGGAAATGCGTAACCAGGGTGTGTCTGCCCACTGACTGTCCACCAAGAGAGGCGTGGTAGGCTGAAATTGCCGCCACATAAACCTTCAAGGAGGAGTGGGTTAACCCTGCGGAGAGACGAGCCTGCACGAACTTCAGCACTGTACCAACCGCGCAGTTAATTGGGTCGAGCTGGCGGTCTCCGCACCATGAAGTGAAGAGTCTCCACTTAAACAGGACAGATGTGCAGCAGCCGAACCCCTTCCCTTCGCACTCTCTCCAGAATTCCGGGGAGCAAAGCAATCAGGGGAAAGGCATACAGATGAAGCCTTGGCCAAGTCTGTACCATGGCATCCAGCCTCAACGGAGCTGGATGAACTAGAGAGCACCAGAGGGGACATTGCGATGTCTTCCGAATTGCAAAGAGGTCCACCTGAGCCTGGCCAAACAATCTCCAAATATGCTTCACCACCTCGGCGTGAAGCATCCATTCCCCGGGCCTCGGCCCTTGCCTCGACAGGATGTCTGCTCCCACATTGAGATGCCCAGGAATGTAAACTGCTCTCAGCGAGAGCAGTTTGCCCTGGGACCACACAAGGATCTGGTGTGCCAGCCTGTACAGGGGGCACGACCGCAGACCTCCTTGGTGGTTGATGTAAGAGACCACCGCTGTGTTGTCGGTGCGCACCAACATGGTGATCTCTTAGGTCTGGGAGAAAGTGTTTCAGAGCCTGAAACACCGCCAACATCTCCAGCCAATTGCTGTGCCAGGTGAGATGGCGACCACTCCACAGACCGCGGGCAGGGTGGCCATCATGACCGCGCCCCAACCGGTGAGGGATGCATCCGTCGCTAACGTTACGCGGCGATACGGAGCTCCCAACACCAGGCCCTGAGACAAGAACCAAGGTTGTCTCTGCATGTCTAAGGCACGTAGGCACCACCGCGTGACCTTGATCATGCGAAGCGGGTTTCCCCTCGGGGAGAACCCCTTGGTCATGAGCCACCACTGTAGGGGTCTCATGTACAGCAGGCCGATAGGTATCACGTTGGACGCAGCTGCCATCAGACCCAACAGCCTCTGAAACTGCTTGACAGTGAGTGACTGGCCTTCTCTCACTCTCCTGACTGCCACGAGGATCGACTCGATCCGAGCAGGGGACAAACGTGCTTGCATCGTGGTCGAATCCCACACCACACCAAATTAAGTGGTTCTCTGTAATGGAGAAAGCACACTCTTCTTGGCATTCAGTCTTAACCCCAACACTTCCATGTGAGCGAGAACAACATCTCGATGTTGAGCCGCTATCCGCTCTGAGCGAGAATCACCCAATCGTCGATGTAATTGAGTATGCGGATGCCTTGTAGCCGCAACGGAGCTAACGCAGCATCCACACACTTTGTAAAAGTGCGGCAGGGTTCCAGCAGGTCCTTAAAAGTCTTAAATTTAATTTATCAAATTTAAGGTCATAAGTCTTAAATTGTCTAAATTATGATTTCAAGAGGTCTTAAATTTGGGTACAGACCAGAATCGCGATGCAGCTTAATGTGACAATTAAACTTCAAAAAGCTATAAATAAATTCCAGTGCTGCTCTGCTTTGTGTTCTGCTGTTACCGTGGAAACAGTCCGAAAGCGCCTCCTGCTGGCAGAGAATGAATGTGCATGTTCAATAAGGCTGTTGTTGTGAGTAGGATATTCATGCAATACTGGATGCCGTAGTTTCAGAAGCGGATTTCTAGGACCCTATAGTTTTTTTTTGTTGTTTGTTTGTTTTTTTATTTATTTACTTATTTTTTGTATGTACAGTGCACAGCATAAATGAGTACACCCCATCTGAATAAATATAAAATATGTATTTTCTTAATGATCACAAATATAATTCATGGAAAGATGGCAAAATTGAAATGTATTAAACATATACTTAATAAAAACGACAAAATATATGCCAACATTTTCTGTAAGATAAGTAAATTAGCCAATTTAGTTTAAATGAAGAACTGCAAAAATGAGTACACCCTAGATTTAATTCAGCAAATGTATAATATTCTAGTACTTAGTATGTCCTCCAGAACTTTAAGTATACTGCTCTGACCCTTCTTGGCATTGAGTGTACAAGTTCATGACAAATTTTCACATCTGTCCTGTTTAACTCCTGGAGGACGACCTCCTTAAATGCTTTGGTCTTTAATGGGGAGTTTTGCTCAGCTCGTCTCTACCAGTGATGGGCACGTTACTTTAAAAAAGTAATTAGTTATAGTTACTAGTTACTTCTCACAAATAGTAATTGAGTTACATCATTATAAAATTAACTAATTACCAGGGAAAGTAATTATTGAGTTACTTGTTAAAAAAAAACAAAAAAAAACAAATGTCAAATAACTTGGATGCCCCAATATTAAATATGTTAAATGAATGAAATGGACACTAATGAATTATTATTATAAAACATTGTACATTAATCAACACTATTTATCTACTACTGACACTTAGCATCAGTTAGTCAATCATTATAATATGATATTATGATAATTTAGCATTATATGATGATAGAACTTTAGTAATTAGAATAACCAAGTATGAATTCATATTTGTCATGTTGACTAAACTTAGGACTGGTGGTGGTGCTTAAGATATTGTTTGTCATTTAGTGTTTCTATAAAAACGGAGGGAAAAAGCACGCGCTGTGTGTGTGTGTGTGTGTGTGTGAGACAAGGCTACGGCGAGCCGTGCGCTTCACACTAGAGTTTACGGTACGTCAAATACAGCTACACTGCTCATCCAAAAATAAAATGATAATAATATTATAATAAATTATAGTAACGCCGCATTTTATTGTCAGTAACGGTAACGGCGTTGTAACGGGGGAAACGGTAATTAGTTTGATTACTCGTTACTGAAAACAATAACGCCGTTAGTAACGCCGTTTATTTATAACGCCGTTATTCCCATCACTGGTCTCAACAGAATCCCCCACAGCTGCTCAAGAGTGTAAAGATTGAGTGAAATACATGTCCACTGAAGGATTTTCAACTTAGGAGAATGAATATCTTCATTGTCATGCTGAAAAAAATGCCCAATAATGCAGGGAATGAGGGGAGGAGGGTAGCATCTTCTGTTTCAAGTTTTTGTATTCCATCACACAGTAGTGTGTGAATTCATGACAGCATTGATAAAGCACAACTCCCTCACACCTTCAGCACTCATTCATCCCTATACAAGAGCTTTACTACCACTGAACGTCACTGTGGGTACCAAACACTTCTCTCTGTACTCCTCCTCTAGCAAAACCTTTTTTGATGGTTTTGGATCAGAAATGATTGACTTGGTCTCTTGAGGCCAGAGTATGGATTCCCAGAAGTCTCTATTTTGTAGATATGGGCCTTGGAAGAGGTTAAATTAGTTTATTTTGCTTTGGCTACAGTAGGGTAATTCTAGTGGTGACAACAACCATGCATGTCACTTCTGCAGGCTGCGTCATACTCTGTGAGATAAAGTGTCACTCTTTTCATAGCTTTTGCCGGCTCTGAGACACTTGCATGTTATTTCTCCTGCTCTTTTTCTAGCAAAAATTCACTCATCACTAAATGAAAACTTAAAGTAAAGAGCTGATTATTTCAGGAGCCTTGTCACAAGTCCATTGTTTTTGAATGTCTGTGCTACTTCTGCTTTATTTTGACACTTAAAACAATAATTTGGTATTCCTCTTGTACCATTGTCCTCTTTTATGCTAAGGAATAAGTCACCTAGCAGTTCTCTCCCAACTGGTTCCACTGCTGCCAGCATTAATCTGAGTATGCTTCAGAGGACTATGAAACACTTTTAATTGTCAGGAAATTACTGTTCTTTAAAAGTTTTGGTTCAATATACTCACCTGTTGATCAAAAATAGCCTTAGATTTTTTTTTTATAAACTTTCAGGAGGTGTACTCATTTTTGCAACACAACATTTTATCACTTTGATAAGAAAATCTTATTTTGATGAATAATTTTGACATTCTTCTTTGGTAATTGATCAAGCAGGCTTGTTGGAACATTATATCTCCAAATAACCCTAACGTGTCATCTAAGTAAAGAGTATTTGCTCAATTTGTTAAGTATTAGAGGGGGTGTACTCATTTATGCTGTGCACTGTATGTATTATGTCAGGTCTTCCAGCCAGTTCTATCAAACCTTTACAATTAATCCAGAATACGGCAGCAAGATTCATTTTTAATGAGCCAAAAATAATGTAAGAAAGAATGAAGAATGTCACACCTCTCTTTGTCAATTTGCACTGGCTACCAATAGCTGCTCGCATAAAAATCAAGGCATTGATGTTTGCCTACAAAACCACCTCTGGCTCTGCACCACTTTACCTAAATTCATTACTTCAGACTTAGGTGCCTCTAGAAGCTTCCATTCTGCAAATGAATGTCGCTTTATTGTTCATCCCAAAGAGGCACAAAATCACTTTCACAGACTTTTACATTAAATTGTCCTTCCTGGTGGAATGACCTGCCCAACTCAATCCCAGCAGCTGAGTCCTTAGACATCTTCAAGAAACGGCTAAAAACACATCTCTTCCATCTTTATTTGACCCTCTAACTCTAGCACTCTCTATTCTAATTCTATTCTTAAAAAAATACTTTTAGACTTGCACTCTATCCATTTACAGCTTGTTTTCTTAAAAACTAAACAACTAACACTAGCTTTTCTAATCTTTTATATTCTATCCGTTTTCTTTTTATTTATTATATAATAAAAAAAATTGCTACGTGTACTGCGTTTAAGCTAACTGAGACTTGTCATAGCACTTGCATATCATTGCTCTTTTGTTGATTTTGATTGCCATTGTCCTCATTTGTAAGTCGCTTTGGATAAAAGCATCTGCTAAATGACCAAATATTAGTGGCTCATACTATTTTATAGCACTTGCTATTCAATTCTGTATATTATTATTTTTAAGGAATTTTATGTAGTTGTTTAATTGTATACACTTAATTATTGTCCTAACCAACTCCTAACCCTAAACATACCCGTTGGTAACCCTCTTGAAATATTTAACCTAATTTATTTCAATATTCTATATATTCTGGTTTTAAATTCAGTTTTCTTGGAAAGAAAGACTTGTCTGTGCGATACTTCAGTTCATTAGCCGCAGCGCTTCACGTCTGATGTGTGACACACTTAAAGTAAAGTAAACGGTAAAACAATTGCGGTACAAATTAGTGTGATTTAGTTCTTTAATAAATGTAAAATAATTTAAATACAAATACTAATTTACAACATCCAGCATCACAATGAACTGTTTTGCACAGCTAAAAAGGCTAAATGGAGATTGCTGACTCCCCCTCAAACAGTTCACGCTAGCTCTTACATTAAAAATAAGATGGAAAGATAACAAATTAATAGTTTCCATGGATCTATTATTTGCATCTGTTTGTTTGATGTTTGAATCAGGTCTCCTCTGTTGGAGTAGATAGCGCTGTCCCAAAAAATAGGGTCCAATGCAGTCCTAGAACTGCAGCCTCCGGTACGGCAGGAACATTGGGTTGTTTTTTGTTCAGACCAATGCAAAAATCGACCCATGTTTTTACCTTGAAACACGCAGAGCTGTAAATGTGAACTGGTGAATCGATAAGAAGATAATTCATTATAAAAATCTAAACAGTAAAATGTGTTTGTACGTTATTTAATTAATATAATAATGTATTGATAATAATTGTTTAAATTAATATAATTAATACTTTTGACTCATCCATTTTCTTAAAATTGTTTAAAGGCTGAAATGTGAAGTATATTATTTTATAAAACTTTTTGTTTTCCTGAAAACTTGTATCTGAACTGTAAATCATGCTTTTTACAGTATTTTTACAGTTTAATATATTACCATAGGCATTGCCCTACCCCGCTCATATGGTATTAATTTTATTTGTGCAGGTCTTAAAAAAAGTTTTAAAGTCTTAAGTTTGAGCTTAAAAATCCTGCAGCAACCCTGTGCGGGGTGAGAGTGCTAGGCCGAAGGGAAGAACCCGATATTGGTAAGCTTCGCCCTCAAAAGCAAACCTCAGGAACTCTCTGTGAGAGGGAAGGATGGAGATATGGAAGTATGCGTTCTTTAGATCGATCGTGACAAACCAGTCCTTGGACTTGATCTGAGACATGACCTGCTTGAGAGTGAGCATCTTTAACTTCAGTCTGCTGACTGAGCGGTTCAACTGACGCAGATTTAAAATGGGACGAAACCCTCCATCCTTTTTGGGAACTATGAAGTACTGGCTGTAGAACACAGACTCTCTTTCGCGAGGAGGGACCACCTCGATGGCCTCCTTTCTCAAGAGAGTTTCTACTTCTTGTTCCATTACCAGAGCCTGCTCGGGGCTCACCAGAGTGGGATTCATACCGTTGAATCGAGGCGGAGGAGAACCAAACTGGATTCTGTAGCCTCTCTACAGTGTGCACGACCCACTGAGACACATTTGGCAGTAGTTTCCACACTGCCAAACAATCTACTAAGGGAACCAGTCTCTCGAGACTGGCCTCTGGTGTAATCAGAGCTGCTAGTTGGGTGCCCTGGAATGGCACCCCGGCAGGGGACAGCCGAACTAGCTGCTCCAGAAGGGGTGGCGAGCATCTCAGCTCCACTACATTTCCGGGCAGAAGAAACTGGGATGATAGCTCGCTGGAGATCGCTGCGCCCTGGAACACCGTACGTGGCAGGGTTAGCAGACCGATCTCCTGAGGGCACTGAGGAGAGACGGGCACCGTGTACTGCAGTGAACGCCACTCTTCCCCAGAGGGGGCTGACCTCATAAGCCCTGGGCCATAAGCATCAGGGCTTCTTGGTCGAAGACCTCTTAGCCCGAAGGACGGTCTGCAGATCCGGCTTAGGCTTCGAGGCCCCCGAACGAGAGCCTCGCTTACCGCCCCGGCGCCAACACTCTCTTTCGGGGCCTCCCTGTATGAGGAGCCAGCACGTGGCAGGAGCTTGAGCTAGAGAGCAGCGAGGGAGAAACTGCTGGAACGCATCCGCTTGCTTCTTGTCCTCCTGGTGCCTGTCGACGACAGCACCAATGGCCTCGCCGAAGAGGCCAGAAGGAGACAGCGGGGCATCCAGAAGGAACTAGAGGTCAACCAGAGATGCCTCTCTGCCACCACCAGAGCTGCCATAGACCGCCCAATAGCACGGGCGGTCTCCTTGGTGGTATGGAGAGACAAATCAGCGGTTTTGCGGAGTTCACTTATTTCCTTCGCATTAATTCCCTCACCCTCATCCAGCTCTTTGAGCAGGTCAGCCTGGTACGCCTGCAGCACCGCCATGGTGTGCAGACATGAACCAGCCTGACCTGCTGCCTCGTACCCCTTGCCCAACAGTGCTGACGATGTGCGCAGCGGCTTGGGGGGCAAGGTTGGAGCCTTCAAAGACGACGCAGCGTCGGGGGACAGATAGCTCGCAAGCGTCTGTTCCACCTGAGGCATCGCTCTGTAACCGCGCTCACTCGTCCCCGCCACATTACCATAGTAATCGGATGAGGGAACGAAGAGGCGGGCCGAAAAAGGTCTAACCCACGACCTCTCGGTGTGGAGGTCGGGGAAGAACGGCAGGCTCCGATGTGGAGAGGTGGGGTTTTAAACCGCAGAAAGCGTTCATCGAGCTTGCCTCTCTGCGGTTCAACCTGACGCTTGGCTGGCCAATCAATATTTAATTTGGCCACAGCACGAGTGACCACCTCCACAAGGTCCTCATATTGGGGTGACAGAGAGGGTGAAAAATACTTGGCGCTCCCCACGTCAACCTGCTCGGAGGAAGAGAGGAGAAACGCCGAGCCCGCTGCCCGAGGAGAAGTATCCGCAAGGCGGGCTTCCGATCTCAGGGAGCGGTCACCCGATCTGATGAATGAGGACGGAGATAGAGACTCGCTCGTCTCCGATTCCTCCATCAGATCCAGCTGCGAACCCCTCGAGAGCCGACTCTGCGTGCTCCACTCCCAAACAAACCACACAGCTGTAAGCTGTGTATATCACCTGCAGACATGTAGCGTTTGCAGGGAGGAACACACAGCTTGTGTTGTGATCTGCTCTCGCCCTTAACATGCTTAGCCTTGTACTGGCTCTTAGACATATTTATTTTTTCTTGCAAAGGACAAACAACACCAAATAAGACAAACAGTTTCAACACAGAGCGCTAGCTGAATGACAGAAAGCTGACGCCGGTTTCACCGCACGTGCTTTTATACCTGCTGGTCATTACATCACCTCGCCCGTGACGTCTCGCCCATCCATTGGACAGATTGCACTTGTATTCAGAGCCGGTCACGCTGAAGGCGTTCCCATAGCGTTTTCGGACGCAGCTCGAATTCCTGAAGAGGAACAATGACTCTGTATACTTGGTTCAAGTTTACGGCATTAGCTATTTACTGCAAAACAAGCTGCAAGTTTTTTTTTTGTTTTTTTTTAGGTATTGTGTCAGAAATGTGGGATATTCGTATAGAATTTTATTATATTGTTAATGTAACTATTAAAGCTCTTTTTACAATACAGATTGTCAAAGCAGCTTTAGCAGCTCTAAACAATGTAATGACATAAAAAAAATAGCCTAATAAATTCACAAAATGATTTTTTTTTCGGGTCTCAGGAGGATATTTACACATGTGCTCTAGTGTAGTTATTTACCTGTAGTTGTTAATGACGATGGGTGTCATCAGATTTGTTCATGCTTTCATTTTTCATTCTTACTGTTAATTAGAAAGACAGACAACAGAAATACATAGAATGTGTGAACTAGCACTTATGTGAGTGCAGTGTTGCTAAATGAGACTTTTAAACTGATGTGCTCGACAATTACTTTTGTGTCGACACTCTTTTAATATAGTGATATAATGATTTACAGTGCCTCTTTGATTTCTTGTTGATTATGGTAAATCTGCTTCTTCCACACAGAAATTCAGCTGGAATACTCCCATCAGTTTACAGATGCAGATGAGCATCAAATCATCAGTAAGAAATCTGTAAAGACTGAGTTTATTAAAGAGGACAGAGAAGAGATGAGAGATCCAGAACCCTGCAGAATCAAACACACTGAAGATACTGAAGAACAAACAGGTTGGTCTTTATTCTTCATTCTTCTTTAATATTAGCTGATGGTTCTAAAGTTTCAAGTAGTTTTAGATTTTGTTTGTTGTAATTAGAAAAATCTTTAGAGATCTTCAATAATATAACTAAATCAAATAATAAGAGACACTTTCTAGGAACTGGGTAGTTTTTTGCAACAACAATATTTATGTTAGATAACCGTGTTGTTGATCAAACATTTAAAAGTTCTTCCTACAGAAACATGGGTTTTTGCTTTTATTTCAGAGTTGATTGAAAAAAATGAGGACAATGAAGAATTGAGTGAAGTTGAGGGAAACAATCACTTCAAAACCGGAGAAAACCCTTTGAGTTGCTGTCAAAGCAAACATAATGATTTAAAGAAAAGAAAAGCCTGCACTCAGTGTGGAAAGAATTTGACATCCAAATATAATCTTGATGTTCACATGAGAGTTCATACTGGAGAGAAACCGTTTACTTGTGATCAGTGCAGGAAAACATTTTTGAGAGCTTCAGGCCTGAAGAAACACCAGGGAGTTCATACAAAGGAGAAGCCACATTCATGTCATTTGTGTGGAAAGAGTTTTTCATTACTACAAAGTTTGAAAATACATCAGAAAATACACACTGGTGTGAGAGACTACATGTGCTTTGAGTGTGACAAGACTTTTACTTCAGCGAGCTGTTTAAAACTGCATGAGAGGATTCACACTGGAGAGAAACCTTATAAGTGTTCACACTGCGACAAGAGATTCAGTCGGTCAGGAATCCTGAAAATACATGAGAGGATCCACACTGGAGAAAAAACGTATACATGTGGTCAGTGCGCAAAGAGTTTCACAATAAAAGGAAACCTTTTGGAGCATATAAAAGTTCATACTGGAGAGAAACCGTGCAAGTGTTCACACTGTGACAAGAGATTCAATAATTCAGGATTTCTGAAAAGACACGAGAGGGTCCACACTGGAGAAAAACCTTACAAGTGTTCACACTGTGACAAGAGATTCAGTCAGTCAGGAGACCTTAAAAAACATGAGATGATTCACACTGGAGAGAAAGCTTACAAGTGTTCACATTGTGACAAGAGATTCAGTCGGTCAGGAGCTCTGAAAACACATGAGAGGGTCCACACTGGAGAAAAACCTTACAAGTGTTCACACTGTGACAAGACATTCACTCAGTTAGGAAATCTGAAAACACATGAGGTGATTCACACTGGAGAGAAACCTTACAAGTGTTCACACTGTGACAAGACATTCAGTCAGTCAGTACATCTGAAAACACATGAGAGGATTCACACTGGAGAGAAACCGTATCACTGCACTGCATGTGGGAAGTGTTTCAACCAATCTTCTGCTCTACACACACATACAAAAAACATTCACAGTAAGTAGATCAGCTACAGATCCAGCATGTTCAGGTCTGATGCCATGTCCTTGTCAAATGTGACACAATAATGCATCAAACAATAAAATATCATCTAAATAAATCTGTCATAACAAGCGACATGACAAAGAAACATTATCTAAAGTTTTCACAGTCAATAAAGTTAATCTTCATAACCAGCAGATTTAACTGTGAGATTCAAATCAACTCAAAGATGGAGTTCCTCCCCAAAGAACAATGTCAGAAAAATGTATTCTTGTTTTCATTTTGCTTCATGATACAAATGATATCAGTGTGCTTCCTTACGAGTTTCATGTTGTTCATTTGTCTTATAATGCTTATGTGTCACTTGCTCTTTCATGAAGGAAAGCAGAAGATTTTTACAAACTGTTCTTGTTCAGGAAGCTGAAGAAGAGACTGTAACACTTTTAAGAAAGACTTTATTTTTATTTTACATTTTGTTCTTCACTGTTGTTTCTAAAATGACTAGTTATTCTTCCATTAATGATGTATTTAGGAAATGCAGATGCAATATATACTGTCATGTAGCTTTGCATCTAATCCTTCTTTGCTTCTCTTTGTACCTGGTATTAAACCGGCTGATTTATGAAAGACTAGTATTTTCAGCACTGCAGAAATTAAGGAAATACACTTACAATGTATTATTGCTATACAGAAGTTATCAAGCTAATTGTATCTTGTGAACTGTTTATGTATGCAATAAAATCAAGACATTTGTCAGTGATGTGTTTTCATTATTTGTAATCCAGAAGTGAGATCTCTCTTGCACTTTAGGGCTGTGCGATTAATCAAATTTTATTTTTGATTTTGAGTTTTGTTCCAAGGATAATGAAAACATGTTTGAGGTAAATTTATATATTAGAGAAAATATGGTGTCTTGGGGACTTTATTACTGTGACGTCGTGTGTCTGTTAAGTCCACGTGACCCTAGAAATCCATTATAAGTTTACACCACTGATCTATAATAGAGAACTGGTTTGCTCATGACATTACAGAAGTGAAGCCACTGCACCGTCATACTGGTATTCCCATACATTCTAGTGAATTAATAGGAAAAAACATCACCTAACGAGTCAGCATTTTTATATCTGATTTATCAATGTACAATGCAAACGTCATGAATGTAAATTTGTTTAATGCTGTGAATTTCCCCTGCATATAAAAAAGTTAAGTATCATATTCATAACAGTAGCGGACATCAGATGGACGAGATCCTCAACATATGTAATACAAATGACAAAGTGCTCACTAAATCTGAATAAAGATTTATGCTTTGTATGTGCCTTGTACAGTTATTCACTGTTTATGTAATTATGTTGTTATATTGTTTTTATACTTACAGTATCTTACTGCAAATGTTTCAACAATGATTTAGTTAACAGCATGCATTTTGAAGCAGTTCATGATTTAAATGTTGGTTAAATTAATTCAACATGTATACTAGGGATGTAATCAGTGTTGGGTGTAACGCGTTACTAAGTTATCCACTGAAAAAGTAAAGTAAGGGATTACTGTTCATTTTTAGGTAATTTAATTACAGTTACTTATAAAGTACTTGCGTTACATACAGTAAATAACTTCAACAGTTCTAAAATCAATATTGAATTTGAAATGTAAATTTACCGTCTAAAGATCAAATTGAATGCAGCGCTTTAACCCTCTGCGCGCCAGCTCCTTCACTTTCAGATTATCCTAATTCACAGAGTAATCTTAAATACTCAGATAGCCTACATATGAGACTAAAATCAATAGAATCTGAAAAGCTTGAATTTTACTTTTAAATAAACGAATTCAAATCAAAAACTAATATTTCTGATTATGTAATCCCTATGAAAGTAAAGCTAGACCAGTCTTTCACATATCTGAAAGCTTGACGTTTCTTTTTTTTAAATGAACAAATTCAAATCTAAAACGAATATTCCTGATTAAGTAATCCTTATGAAACTAAAGCGAGGTAGTCTTTCCTGTATCTGAAAGCCTGAAGTGTCCACTTTTAACTGAACAAATTAAAATCGAAAACGATTATTATCTGATTATGTAATCCGTATAAAACTGAGGTACAGTCTTTCCCGTAGATACCTGTCAACCCTACCGTTTTTCCCGGGATTCTCCCGTATTTTACCATTCTATCCCACTGTCATCCCGTTTATATATTTTCCCGTATTTCTCCCGTATTTTTAATCTTGCTATAAAAATAAAAAAATCCCACTGGGCGTATTTTATATGTTTGCTACATTCACCTCCGGTAAAACTCCCGTAATTTGTATGACCCAAACCTCATTATATGAATCAAGTTAATATATTCCAAGGTTGTCCGGTTGCAGATCTTGTATGAAAAGCATCCTTCTCACACAATCGACACATACAAATTCCCTCAACTTGGCAACTTTACAACCCAGTGATGCTGTTGATATGTGCCCAGTAGTGATGCGCAGATGGCGGTTATATCCGCGGGCGCTGTGGATAATCCGCTGGTCGGGTAATAAAAAAATGCATTCTGATTATTTGCGGGTGACCCAGGGTGTATAAGATAAATCATTAATGATGCAAATATTAACTACATTTTCTAAAATATGAACGCGTTTTAAATATATATTTTTTTCATCAGGCATACGATTTCGTTGGTGTGCGTGTGTGTGTGAGCGCTGCAAGTTTCAAAGTCAGGTGCAGCTGCTTTGTTTACTCCGCCCCCTTCCCCATAGACACGCACCCAAATAATTTCTGTAATTTATTCTTACCTAGTTAACATGTTATTTTTACATAAATCTGTATGGATTTTACTAGTTGGGCTTTTCCTGAACATCTTGCCAAACTGAAATGTATTGTTTAACTTTTAAGCTCTTTTGTTCTGTTTGCTAACCAAAGAAGGTAAAAAAAAAATATTAAAAAAGTTTAAGTATTACAGTTGTTTTAAAGCTAAAAGGCTAAACTATTCTATGTTTGACTCAAATTGAAAGAATACAGTTTAATTTCTATTAAGGTTTATAGGGATTTTAAGATGTAGCCTAATTAGCAATTTGAATAATTAAGTTACTTATTGAGTAACTAAGTTACTTTTCAGACAGTGTAATTAGTAAAGTAATTTAAATACAATATTGATTAAGTAATTAGTAACTGTAATTAATTACTTTTTGAAAGTAACTTACCCAACACTGGATGTAATGATATCAAAATCTTACGATATGATATTATTGCGATATGAAGTCCACGGTTCGATATTTGTGATATTTAAAAAGAAAAAATAAGAAATTAATAATTGGGAAAAAAATAATTTTTTGTACATTTTAAAGTTAAATTACTCTAGTACACTTTGAGAGTTCAAAATTAAGAGCTCCAACCCATGTGAGACTTTTATTTTATTTTATTATCTTTGTGTGTGATCACAGGTGCATCTCAATAAATTAGAATGTCGTGGAGAAGTTGGTGGAACAAAAAAGTGTGGAAGAAAAAGATGAACAACCGACCGAGAGAACCGCAACCTTATGAGGATTGTCAAGGAAAATCGATTCAAGAATTTGGGTGAACTTCACAAGGAATGGACTGAGGCTGGGGTCAAGACATCAAGAGCCACCACACACAGACGTGTCAAGGAATTTGGCTACAGTTGTCGTATTCCTCTTGTTAAGCCACTCCTGAACCACAGACAACGTCAGAGGCGTCTTACCTGGGCTAAGGAGAAGAAGAACTGGACTGTTGCCCAGTGGTCCAAAGTCCTCTTTTCAGATGAGAGAAAATTTTGTATTTCATTTGGAAACCAAGGTCCTAGAGTCTGGAGGAAGGGTGGAGAAGCTCATAGCCCAAGTTGCATGAAGTCCAGTGTTAAGTTTCCACAGTCTGTGAAGATTTGGGGTGCAATGTCATCTGCTGGTGTTGGTACATTGTGTTTTTTGAAAACCAACGTCACTGCATCTGTTTACCAAGAAATTTTGGAGCACTTCATGCTTCCTTCTGCTGACCAGCTTTTTAAAGATGCTGATTTCATTTTCCAGCAGGATTTGGAACCTGCCCACACTGCCAAAAGCACCAAAAGTTGGTTAAATGACCATGGTGTTGGTGTGCTTGACTGGCCAGCAAACTCGCCTGACCTGAACCCCATAGAGAATCTATGGGGAATGTCAAGAGGAAAATGAGAAAGAAGAGACCAAAAAATGCAGATGAGCTGAAGGCCATTGTCAAAGAAACCTGGGCTTCCATACCACCTCAGCAGTGCCACTGGTACCCCTTTTCCACCAAGGCAGTTCCAGTGCTGGTTCAGAGCCAGAGCCTAGTTTCAAACCGGTTCTTTGTCTTTCGACACCCAAAGCACCAGCTCCGAACCAGCAAAAGCGGTTCCTAAGTAGCACCAAAACATTGCTGGGCTAGAAGGAAGAACCGCTTGCATCAGGGGCTGGGGGCGGGGTTACCGTGAACAACAAGACGAACAGAAACTTTGGACCGCCATATTTGAAATAGCAGCTAAACACGGACACGTTGGATTCACCGTGTTTGGATGCCGATGTAGATTTGCAAAGCCATGAACGTCAATAACAGAACAACATCCGCCATTGTTGATAGTTTGTTTAGGCTTGTTCGGGATGGACCGGCGCTACGCGGACCGTTCGGTGCGAGGCATCGGGGTGCTGCGGGAGCGACTGGAAAGCTGACGGCTCTTTATGCTTTTGGATTGCTCTCGCGGTGCTTTAGTGTGTTGTGTGCCGATCGATCTGCGTGGCGCGATGCACCTCGAACAAGTCTGTTGTGTTTGGCCCTGCCGCGCTAGTGAAACGAAACATGAAACGTATTCAGTGACGTAAGTCCTGGCTCTGTATTGGCTCTCTAGCCAGTGGAAAAGCAACCGGTTCTTACAGGGCTCGCCAGTCGAACCAACTAAGAACTGGCAGTAGCACTGGCTCTGAACTAGCACCTGGTTCCTGCTGGTGGAAAGGGGGTAAAACTGATCACCTCCATGCCACGCCGGATTGAGGCAGTAATTAAAGCAAAAGGAGCCCCTACCAAGTATTGAGTACATATACAGTAAATTAACATACTTTCCAGAAGGCCAACAATTCACTAAAAATGTTTTTTTTTATTGGTCTTGTGAAGTATTCTAATTTGTTGAGATAGTGAATTGGTGGGTTTGTGTTAAATGTGAGCCTAAATCATCACAATTATAAGAACCAAAGACTTAAATTCAAAGTGCACAGACTGAAGTACTTTATTTAAAACACGAGTTTCACAATTTGAGTTGAATTACTGAAATAAATTATCTTTTCCACGACATTTTAATTTATTGAGATGCACCTGTATATACGTGAACATTTTCTTTTTTTATGCAACCATCAAGAACATACATTACTGGTTTGCAATTTAAACAGTTAAACAGTGTTTAATTTTTTGATTTTTTTTTAAATCTTCAGTTAAATACTCCAGTCTTCAGTGTCACACGATCCTTCAGAAATCTTTCTAGTATACTGATTTGATGCTGATTTGTATTTGTATTTTTTTTTAATTTGATTTGGATTTGATGCTTTTATCTATTTTCGATCAAATAAATACAGACTTGGTAAGTAAGAGACTTCTTTCAAACATATTAAAAAATCCTAATTCAAATCAGTAGTGTACAATCACAAATGAACACAAGACAATACAAAACAACAACAACAAATGAAACATCTATTGTGTACATAAAAGGACATAAATCATAAGCAAAATTTCCTTTCCAAGATCTTTCCTGCTTTATTGTATGTAACCAATTTTTATCTCGGACTGAAACATATTGTTAAAAAGTGATAATTGTGAGTTAACATTTAATAATTATTTCACATTGTGAGATATAAAGTTGCAATTGCAAAAAATGCATTATGACATTTTGAGATATGTCACAGCTACAAAAAATACATTTGCTATTGTGAGATAAATTTACATTATTATTGTCACGAATCTGGTTCGTGGTCTTTTGTCCGACTGCCACAAGAGGTCACCTCTCCATCACATTGACTCTCACACCACACATCACACTGGACTACATTTCCCATCATTCATTGCACTAAGTACACACAGCTGTCTCAATCACATGCTCACACCTGAGAATTATCACACAATCACACACCCTACTTAAACCATGGACTTCCTCTTCCTCTCTGCTGAGTATTGTCTAGTGTTTAGCACTCTCCAAGTGTTAGCTACTTACCAAGCCTTTCCGTGTTTGTTTTTGTGTTCAGTCTCCTGTATTGTTCTGCGTTTTTCACTCTCTGAGTGTTAGCTGCTTTACGGAGCCATTCCTAGTTTTCATTTCTTATTTTAGTTTAAGTCTAGTCTTTTTCATGTTGCCTTGTTGTCTGTTCCTGATCTTCTGCCTTGTATATTGGATTAACCCTTTGCCTTCCTTTTGGACTCTGTTTGCCCCTGCCTGGACCATTACTCGTGTACCTGGATTACCCCTCTCGTCAAGCCCTCTGGATATTGTTTGCCGATCAAAGACCACGCCCGTTTACTTGTGTACTCATCTGTCTTGCCCTCAATATACCTGTTTGCCATTTGTTCGACCCTGCCTGTGTTTTTGACCATGTCTAATAATAAAAGCTTGCACATGGATCCGCACGCCTCACCTCTCGTTGGCTCCGTTACAATTATAATATAAAATTATAATATAAAATTACATTCTAAGATATTACGTCATAATTGTGAGACATAAAGTTAGTACCCTATTGGTAAAGGGCATTTCAGGAACTGCACTCCAGTGGTTTGAGTCTTACCTCTCAAATAGGTCCTTCACGGTATCTTGGAGAGGTCAGGTGCCCAAGTCGCAACATCTAACTACTGGGGTGCCTCAGGGCTCAGTTCTCGGACCACTTCTCTTCTCTGTCTACATGGCATAACTAGGTTATCTCATTCAGAAACATGGCTTTTCATATCACTGCTATTCTGATGACACTCAACTCTACCACTCATTCCATCCTGATGATCCGACGATAGCTGCTCACATCTCAGCATGTCTAACAGACATTTCTTGCTGGATGAAGGACCATCACATTCAACTCAACCATGCCAAGACAAAACTGCTTGTTGTTTCAGCAAACCCATCACTTCATCACAATTTCACCATCCAGTTAGGCACATCAACCATAACTCCTTTGGACACACTGCACACACACACACACGTCACACACCAGATGTGTGTGCACTCAGATCACTTGGACATGGTTGTGTACAAGAGGTAAAAAACGATATAAATACTGTTTGTCAGGGCCGTTGCTAGTGGGGTGAAAGGTGGTGACAATTCTAGGGGCCCCCACTGCCCAGGGCCCCCCACAAAATCCAGGAATTACACTATATAGGCCCATGTTCTGTGAATAATTCTAATATTTTATTAGTTGTATAACAGATATTATGAAAACCACAAAAAAGCATGCAATTTGGTTCCATGCTTGTATATTGTACAGTATATGATATATGTGTGTGGGGGGGGGCCCGCATCAATATTTTTTCAGGGGCCCCCAATCCTCTAGCTACGGCCCTGCTGTTTGTTTTCTCACACAAACCGCTCGTTTCGTGTCTTAGGCCATCAATGTGTAGTTACGATGGGGAATTGTTTAATTTTGATTTCTCTGCGCATGTTCTTTTTCCCTCTTATAGAGACAGTGACCTATACCTGCCATTATATGACTGACAGACTAGAACGGTTTGACCTAAAAACATAAAAATTGGATCTACTGAAGAAAAAAAGACACCTACATCTTGGATGTCCTTGGGGTAAGCTGATAGATACCAAATTTTAATTCAAAAACATCTGTGTTTTTACTAACACTGTTGAAAGGTACCTTTAGCTGAATATATACAAGATACTTGTAGTGTGTTTATAAGGCTTTGTAAGCTGGGAGTGTGAAGATCTGAAGCAGCTGTTATGAACCACTTCTACTGGACTGCAGCTTCCACTCCTAATGGAGATGCAGATGTGATGGAGGCCAAGTGGAAAAGCATGGTCTTCTCCCAGCATATGCTGTCTGAGAGAGGAATACTGCAGGTCACCACAGGCTCCACGAGAACGTAGCACTGTCTTGTCTTCCACTACACCTGCTGCTCTTTCCAGATCCCTCCAGAGGATCAACAAGATCAGGCTGTTGGCGTGTTATCTAGCACAGCATTCACAATTTAACACACGTTAACAACACATTAGTGTGATACCTAGACTGAAAGATTGTTAAATGTTTTTAAATGGGTCAGATGCCATTTCTTTTGGTAGTATATGTTTGGTACATCTACATATATATATATACTAACAGTTGAAATGTTGTGTTTTGAAGTATTAACAGTGCTATGAAATATTTATGATTTAGTGCTGTATAAATACAACTGAATTGAATTAACCATAAATGCAGATTTGCTTGATTGTTATTTATTTTTTATTAATTGTCAACAAAATGGGGCCATTCAAAACCTTTATAAAGTCCTCCTTCCTCTGTAAACTATCTTCTAATGGCTGACACAAACACATATTGGTAAGGGCTTCTTGATGTGCCTGTTCAGAATGCCATAGGCACAGTGGACAACTTGCCTGTATGCCATGAGGTTAAGTCAATTTTTGGTGACATCTAAAGCTGTTATCTCCTAAAGTGAATCTTCACGTGTTCATTAAGTGATGCTTTAAGTCTGAAACACTTTCCACACTGGTCACATGTGAATGGCTTCTCTCCAGTGTGAACTGTCATGTGAGTCTTAAGATTTCCTTTTCGTGAGAAGCTCTTCCCACACAGTTTGCAGGTGTAAGGGTTTTCTCCGGTGTGAATTCTCATGTGGGAATTAAGGGATATTTTATGTCTGAAACTCTTTCCACACTGAGAGCATGTGTAGGGTTTCTCTCCAGTGTGAACTCTCATGTGGGAATCAAGGGATATTTTATGTCTGAAACTCTTTCCACAGTGAGAGCATGTGTAGGGTTTCTCTCCAGTGTGAACTCTCATGTGGGAATCAAGGGATATTTTGTGTCTGAAACTCTTTCCACAGTGAGAGCATGTGTAGGGTTTCTCTCCAGTGTGAACTCTCATGTGGGAATCAAGGGATATTTTGTGTCTGAAACTCTTTCCACAGTGAGAGCATGTGTAGGGTTTCTCTCCAGTGTGAACTCTCATGTGGGAATCAAGGGATATTTTATGTCTGAAACTCTTTCCACACAGAGCATGTGTAGGGTTTCTCTCCAGTGTGATCTCTCATGTGAGTCTTTAAGCTTATTTTATAACTGAAGCACTTTCCACACTGCTGACATATAAATCTGTCCTCTCTTGAGTGAATCCTCATGTGGGAATTAAGGCTCAGTATAAATGTGAAACTCTTTCCACACTGATCACATGTGAAAGGCATCTCTCCAGTGTGAATTCTCATATGGGAATGAAGGCCATTTTTTTGTTTAAAGCTCCGTCCACATTGAGGGCAGGTAAAATTCCTCTCTCCAGTGTGAAGAATTATGTGGTTTTTTAAGGTCCCTCTTTGAGCGAAACTATTTCCACATTGCTGACAGGTGAAATGTTTCTCTCCTGTGTGAATTCTCAGGTGGACTTTAAGGTTTTGATTTTGACTGAAACTCTTTCCACATTGATGGCAGGTGCACAATTTGTAAGATTTCTTCTGGGCTCTTTTTCGTGAGGAAGTCTTTTCAGTCTTTGTGGATTTATTTTCAGTTATATAATCATGATGTTCCTCATGCTTGTCCTCCTCTTTCATTTCATTCAGTTCTTGACTCTCCTCTTTCAGTGGCACCAGTTCTACAGTAATAAAACAAATACACGTTAACTCCACACAATAAAAACTGACTGTAAAGGCCGTTTCACACTGGGTGCGATGTGAAAGCGAGGCGAATCGCTGACAAATGGTGCTTTCACACAGAGTGTGAAACAATTTACCTCCTTCTGCTAATTCACGCATGCACGCTAGGTGGCAATGACCAACTTTTCCTCAAATACGTATGGATTTAACATCATCTACTGCTCAATATACAGCATTAAATTAAGGTAAAAAAAACTTTGGTTCTACACCAGAAACACAAACTATCTATAATACCAACAAGAATACATCCTAAAATGTAATTAGAGGTACAAATAGCATCAAGCTACACTTGAAAATGTATGTAATTATTATTGTACTTACTGAAATCGTACTTTAAACCATCATCGAGTGCTTGTAATAACTGCCAATTGTGATCTTTAGTTGATTTTGATAATAGGCAGACATGCACTCTTTTGTATGTTTAATAACACTACACTGCTTAGGCCAGGGTTCCTCAATAGGCGAGAGAAAAATGTTTGGCCAACACTCATTTCAACTAGTGTGTCATGAAAATTCAAACGCAGCATCAGAAAGCAACATTAACTTACATCAAGTGTCCGGACGCGAGCGGCGCAACGAAATACAATAGATCTTATAGTAAGTGATGCCGTCTACACTGGATGCGGCACAGCGCAACAAATCCCCGACAGTAAACTGCTGACTTGTTCTATTTATAACGTACTGACACAAAGTTCAAAAGATTTGCAATGCTTTGTCGCACCCAGTGTAAGTGACAGCAAAAACATGGCAAGTGTGAAGTAAAGAAAAGTGGACACAGAAAATAGGTGATTCAAATGTGAATGGACTGAACAGTTTTGAGCGAGTGAAACCTTCTTTGTAATGGATGTTGGTTCGCAGTGAGTTCACAGTTTTAAAGTAGCCTCTAAGTTTGCTTTAATTTATTTTCAAGTTCTGAGGTAAAATATCTATTGTTGCTTTCACTGTGGCTAAAAAATAATATTCAAACTCACATTAGACACTTTTAACATTGAATAAAGCACATAATCATTACCTCAGATTATCTCTGTCATATTTTGTATGTTGTTCCTGCCGCGACGTTGGAAAAAAAAAAAAAAAAACATTTCTAAAATAGAATTCCGTGTCGCTGTTGCGAGTGGTTAGGACAAAAAATACATGGAAAATATACTTTTTATCGCTGGTTGGGACAGACGGTGTTACAGTTTGATCCCCCCCAAAAGATCTAAGTAAAAATATTAATGCTCTCAGATCTCATAATTGAATCTGCAATTAGAGAAAGTGGAGAGAAGAGATCCAGTCTGGAGATGAGCAGGAACAGTTGATTTGCATGGCAGACATGGAGATCCACATTTTTTGTTTGTTCATTTGTTTTTAATATTCAACAGGCAAAGTTCTTCTGTATCTAAATGCAAAAATGTTCACAATTGTTTGAATAATTGTTTGAATAAAACAGACTACTAGGGGAAAATATTTATCTTGTGTCTATTTTAAGAAAAGCAACAATAATATAATAATTGTAATAAGAATACTTATATATATATATATATATATATATATGTATATATATAAAGTATTCTTATTATTACAATAATGGATGTTATGTAATGGATTACTCTGCATTACTCTGTTGGCTGTGGAGTTAAGACATTTGCAAATATGATTAAAAGATGAATATGAGAAAACTACAGAATGTCACATTTTATTATTAGCTGTTTCAACACGTACATGTTTTACCAAATAAAAAGAACAGCACTTTTAGAGTTCATCCCACTCATTGATGTGAGCATAAGTATTGGGACAGTTGAACATAAGGCAGATATAAGATTAAAAGCTATTACTTAGTTGCAGATCTCTTGCACACAATCACAGCCATGAGTCTGTGACCCATAGACATCACCAGACTCTTGGTCGCATCCTTTGAAATACTTTTCCCAGCCTTTAATGCAGCCAATTCCAATTCTTGTTTGTTTTGGGGAGTTTCTGCCTTTACTCTCCTCTTCAGCTGGTGAAATTCATGTTCAATCAGATTTAAATCTGGAGATTGACTTGGACAATCTAAGACTTTCCATTTCTTTGCCTTTATAAATTCCTTGACTGAACTGGCAGGGTGTTTTGGGTCATTGTCCTGATGCAATATGAAGCACTTCCCAATGAATCTGGTGGCATTTTCTTGAATGTAGGCAAGATGGTTTTGTACCCTTCCAAATTCATTCTGCTACTGTCATCATACATTAAGTCATCAGTAAAGTTGAGAGGGCCTGTTCCAGAGACAGCCATGCATGCCCATGCCATGACACCACCTCCACCATGCTTTACAGATGAGGCTGTATATGCTTGGGATTAGGGATGTCGATTTTCGATCATTTCCATAATCGATCGTCGTTTAAATTAACAATCAATTAATCGTTAACCTTAACTACTGCAAAATGCGTATATTGCAGTGGCATATAGTCACCGGCATGACAGGATGTGCACTCAAAACGCCAGCTTCCTCACCTGAATGAAAAGGGTTTTTAGTCTAAATAAAAGGCTAGTGGCAGGATGGTAAAATGAATGGATGTGATTACGATCATTTGATAAAAGAAAGAGCGTGTGCCGTAGTTACGCACGGGATCATTATACTTTGTGTGCTGTTTCATATCCTGTCACGGAGACCGCTGAATGCGCCTTTTTAAATGGTTTCATGGTGCTCGTTTTTTTATTTTTTAAAACATCATAGCAATGTTTGCAATTGACATTATCTGGATTTAAAATAAAATGATCCCAAACGCAAGTACGGCGCGTGGGGCTGTGACGCGCGGTCAGTGATCTGCTTCCAGAACCACCGGCGTTGCTACAAACACACTGTTACCCATCTGAAACATTTTAATGTATTATGACACAAGTGAGGTACAAAGCTTTGTTAATAAGAGAAATAATTGGTTAGCAGGAAAATGTTACATCGCGACCATGCTTTTTGATTCATGCCGAGCGCATACATTTAAATCAAGTCATATGCGGCTTTGTGTTCTGTTTTTCCGGATGGTCACGAATTTAATAATATTTACTGTTTCTTTTCCCAAATCCTCACTGTCTCACCCTCTAGATTCGCAGGTTTATTTTATTGTTGTTCACTTTTAATCACTGTTTTCGCATCTCTTACTGTGGTAAATGTGTGGGGTGAAATGAAAGATTTCGTGGCCATGAATTAAGAATTCGTTACTATGACTTAAATTAAATCATGGGTTTTCTAGGGAACAAATTAATGAAACATGGACAGCTGCCACAAATTAACAAGTTGTATGAATGAATAGACTGTCCTGCTCGCGTGTGCAGCCCTGTCAAAGCGAAGTGCCTGATATGCAATAATTATCTAGAGAAATTATAATTAAACATGACTTATTACTACATTTCAATACAAAAGAACTTTGTACTGTATCTCATTTAATGTACTTTTAAAGTTTGGATCATATTAAAAGCGTAGTTTGTACATTAGTAAATTATTTTCTTGTAAGATCCAGCCCCTTCACCGTCACTCACAGCCGTTTGCACGTGTTTTGCGCATTAGCCGCACGCACCCCAAAATGAAACTGCTTAATCGACCATCAATAGCTTTTATCGATTATATCTCGATTAATCGTTGACATCCCTACTTGGGATCATTGCAGTTCCCTTTATTTCTCCACATTTTTGCTTTCCCAACACTTAGATACAGGTTATTATTTGTCTCATCGGTCCATAAACACAGTTCCAAAACTATCCTGGCTCACTTTTGTGCTTTTTTTGCAAACTCTAATCTGTCTTGTCTTGTCTCTACAGCCAACAGAGCAATTTTGTCTTTACTATTCCAATACTTTTGGAGGGCACTGTATGTAGGTCAGTGGCCCTTGGCTTAGTATTGTTGGCAGAATTCGGCCCTCGGCGAAAACTAATTGAGGAACCCTGGCTTATCACATAATTCAGTGGAGAATTAATAGAAATTATATTAATAAATGTAGAAATTGTGTGGGGGATTTGTATTTGTAAGGCTCAAAACCAACCTGTTTGTTCCTCAGTATCTTCTCGTTTCAGACTGAATACTTCTTCAATCTTCATGTCTTCACTCTCCTCTTTAATAAACGTCATCTTTATAACAGTGTGTCACGTGGATCTCTGTTGATTCAGCAGGAGTTTTTCTGTGTGTTTGGACAATTTGTCATGTTTATGATGAGAATAATTAACAGGAAGAAAAAATAAATGCATAATAATAAAGCTAAACCTCTGAGTGCGTCTCTATCAGCTCCTTAGTTCGGTAGACAGTACACTGGTAAGGGAATCAGAGTGATAGTTAATGCCCTTAAATGACCTGATCGGCCACATTTTTTATTAAATAAAATAAAATAAATAAATAAATAAATTACAAAAAAGAACCACCACCACATACTCCATGATTTACATTTTGTATTTAATGATTTGTATATCAAGGGCTCTATAGTGCATACGTGACTGAAAATGACTGTGAAAAATATTTATGTGCACCAGTGCGACTGACCCAATCAGATAATTGGCAGCTTGTAGAGATTCATTATGCAGTGTGACAACTTCACTGATTATATTGTACATTTGTGAGATCACAATGAACTGCTTGTGACAGCTTTTTAATGCTTATAAAGGGAGTTTGCAATTGTGATTTTGAGTTTATACAAGCTTTAAAATAATCAACAAGTTAATATTAAATGACTTACATTTTATGAACACTTGTCTGATTTTGCTCCATTTACGAGTACATTGGTATCATGCATAATAAAGTGTTTTGATTCTGCGGTGTCCGTACCTGCTTATTTTACGCTGTTTTAGGGCAGTTTACCATTCTCCCATACAAATTACAAAAATGGTTCTTTTAACAATGATTGTTTGATTTTTAAAACACAATGCAAAATACTATTAAAATACTATAGCAACAGTAGACTGTTGCTATAGTAACAAACGCAACCTTGACAGGAACATTCTAAAATACTTAACCTGGTTTATTAATGCGTTAATTGAGAGTGTTTTTAAAAGACGAAACTCAGTATATACACATTATTAGTAATTCATATATGTACAGACAAGAAGATGAGTCCATAATAAGAATGCAATTCGTTTAATTTAAAGCGTTTTCCTCCCATAGAATGCTTACGGACAACACGTGGCTTAATGCGTTAAGGCAGTGTTTTTAAAAGACCAAACTCAGTAAACCCATCATATATAAAGCATTCTATGTACAGACAAACAAATAATCCCATAATAAGAACGCAATGCGTTATAAGAAAAACTTGTTGCGTTCATATCCTGGACTCATCTGCTTGTCTGTACATAGGCTAATATAATTTATTAATAATGTGTTTACGGAGTTTGGTCTTTTAAAAACACTCTCTTAACCAGGGGTGCAAACTCATCAGGAGTGAAAAAGATGACAAACTAAACTACCTAAAGTTAATTCACATAGCACATTTCACACACAATGGCAAGTCAAATTGCTTTATATAGAGAAAATGTTACACACTGCAAAAAAAAAAAAAAAAAAGTCAAGTCTAAATTTTATTTCAAACCATAAACAAAATTATTTTGTTTACACAATTTGCAGATTATTTTGCTTGTTTTTAGGAAACCTCACTTAATTTTGACTTTTTTCCTCTGAAAACAAGACAATAATTTTTACTTGTCTAGAAAATGCTTCTTGATTTAAGAATTTTTAGGTATATTTGGACTAGAAACAAGACAAAGTTTTTGAGTTTAAAAACACAAAAAAAGTAGGAAAAGCATTTTTTGCAGTGCACCATTCAAGGATAAACACCACCTTTATATGATTAAAAGACGTTTGAGCAACAACTTGTTAAGATGTTACATGAATTTAGTCAGGGGAAATAAACCACTGTAAATCTTCATTTCAGCACTCGAATCTTTGAAGCAGCTGACGGGCTAAACGCAAGGTGTTTCTCCGTCTTGAAACAGGCTGTTACAGGCTACCACTTAGCTATGGCTTAGCGCTGCCTGACTTGAGCTGAGTGATGCTAATATTACTGTATATTAAACGCTATTCTTTACTTATAGGTCGAACAGTTCTCAAATCGACTTCATGTCAGAGTAATAGCTTACTGATATGTGAGACAAATGTTAACGTCGAGACTGAGGAGCATTTTTGCAAAGGGTAGCAAACTAATGTAGCGATAACATAACTTACAATCTTCATAGCTATCGAAACAGCAGCCTCACGCAAAACAAAAACCAAAAACTGCAGCCTCACGTGGTAATCACCATTTAAACTGGAACACCATAATTTAGCAGCAGATACAAATGCATACCTTCCAAAATATGGACAGTTGTCTGCAGCGTGTAAAAGTTAGGCTTCAGGAGTGAGATTGGTTGGATGATGAGGGATAGAACATTAAGGTAAGCCAATCAGAGGCAGAGTAGGGCGGGTCCATTCCTTTGCCAACAGGGGAAAAAACGCTACAGGTGACATGACACAGATGACTCGTAGATACGATGACTACGACCCCCAAGATGTTTATGTATTTCTTTCTTCAGTCGAAAAGAAATTAAGGTTTTTGATGAAAACATTCCAGGAATCTTTTTCAAATACTGCAGGTCAATGGACTCCAATGGCAGCTTCAAAGGGCTATAGACGATACCAGATGATGAATAAGGGTCTTATCTAGCGAAACGATCGTCATTTAAAAAAAATGTATATGCTTTATAAACACAAATTCTGTGCTACGCGGTCGTGCCGTAATGTTGAAAAGGTCACGCTTGAAGTAGGCTCCATCTCATCTTCTCCAAGTTCAAAATCGTCCGACATCGTTGTTTTACCTTTAAACTAGTTGAGTTGTAGCTCCCTTTTTTTGTAAACACCAAGTCAAACACCGTTTACAAAAAAAGGGAGTTACAACTGTTTCGCTTGGTACGAACTGGTACGCTTTCAGTTTTAGTTTTTTTTGTCTCGAGCAAGAGACTGTACGACATTCACGTTACATGATTTGACTGATTTTTACGTAGAGAGGGTGACAGCGCACCAAATTAAAAGAAATTATTAATTAGGGCTGGCTCGATAGCACTTTTTCAGAACCGATAACGATCCGATACCAAAAATTCTGAGTATCTGGCGATACCGATATCGATCTGATATCAGCGCAGTTTTTTTAAATCAGTGTAGAATTTCTATACCTCAATGTGTGTTGACCTGCTCCATATGACAGATGAGATTATATAATACGAAAGGCTCCAATACAGAGCAGCACAAAGCGCTTATTCGCATCCCTTGCGCAGAATGATGCGCTTGAAGCAACACTGAGTCACAGCAGAGAAGTTCAAAGCTCAAAGGAAAGAGATATTAATGCGTAGTGTATTAAATTTCAGTTACTGTGCTCGTGAAGAACCATTAATATTGCTCTCTACAACAGTGTTGTAATCTAACAGACACAGGTAGAAAGTAACACGATTTAGAAACAGCACAAGACTCTAGCTAGATAAAATTATTTTATGTAAAACCATGGAACTTTATTTACAGATCAAGTATAATAGGAACAGTGGAGAGAGTTTTATCATCTCTAGTAACTGAACACAGCACGCAGTTTGAACACTGAATGGAGGATGAAAGACAGCTGCAGCGGAGAGAAGTGTATACCTGAACTTGACTTAAATATTCATCTGTATCTCACATTAAACTGTGGAACAGCTTCAGAACACTTGGAATATAGTGCATGAAAACTTTATGGTGTTTTATAATGTGTTTGTGGCTTTTGTGGGGCTTAACAATAACACAATAGTAGCTATGCAGAATATCGAATTTGTATCGGTCTCGTCAGACCGATACCCCGATCCAGCAGAAAAAGCCAATATCGAAGCGATACTGATCCTGAATATCAGATCGGCGCACCCCTATTATTAATTATGTTTTCATAACCGCTGGCCAAATTCAAAAACGAAACTAAAACATCTTTGAGAGCAAGGGGGCCCCCTGGTGTTTCGGGGACCCTACGCAGCTTGATATTCTGCATAAAGGAGAATCGGCTCAGAGTAGCCTATTGACGCCGCTCAGGTGGGGGGCGGTGCAGGAGCGGCATTACTATGAAGCAAAGTTAATTTCGATTTCGAATAACTAAGAGGTGAGTGTTCCTGTGGCTCAGTGGTAGAGCATTGCGTTAGCTGCGCAAAAGGTCGTGGGTTCGATTCCCAGGGAACACACATACTGATAAAAAATATGTATAGCCTGAATGCAGTCGCTTTGGATAAAAGCGTCTGCTAAATGCATAAATATAAATATAAATATAAATATATATAATATAACTTGTTGATATGTGTGCAATAATTCCAAACAAATGCCCAAAAGATCAACTAAAATATCTGTCCTTTATGCCGCCCTGACTGTGCTGCCACCCTAGGTGGCTGCCTAGTTCGCCTATATGCATGCGCCGGCTACATATATATACTGTGTGTGTGAGATTGAGAGTGTGCGTGCGAGTCTGTGTGTGTGTGTGAGTGAGTGCGTCTGTGTGTGTGTGAGTGTGTGTGAGATTGAGAGTGTGCGTGCGTCGTCTGCGTTTGCGTCTGTGTGAGTGTGTCTGTGTGTGTGTGAGTGTGTCTGTGTGAGTGAGTGCGTCTGTGTGTGTGTGTGAGTGTGTGTGAGTGAGTGTGTGTGAGTGTGTCTGTGTGAGTGAGTGAGTGCGTCTGTGTGTGTGTGAGTGTGTGTGAGATTGAGAGTGTGTGTGCGTCTGTGTGAGCGTGAGTGAGCGTCTGTGTGAGTGAGTGTGTGTGTGTCTGTGAATTCCTAACAATGCTATGAATGTTTTATCAATTACACTGTGAAGTGTAATGCCAAGTTCACACTGCACGATTTTAGCCCGATTTTTCACTCGCCGACAGGTTTTGATGAATCGCCGACAAATGCCCGAGATCGGAGGTAAATCGGTGCTCGTTCCCGCGCAGAATATTTGGCATGCTAAATATCTGGAGCTGTTGGCGATTCTCAATCCTGCTGTGTGAATGAGTTCTGACCTGTTCTGACTGAAAAATACATCAGCGATGACCTACAGCCAATGAGAGAGCAAGATACAGGGCAGCTGGAAGTTCAAGGAGGTCTTTTTTTTTTTTTTTTTTACAAAGCAATTAACGTTAGCCATTTACAAACAATGTACCTACATTTTTGCATTAGAATATACAGAACAGGTAGGCTACATGAAGATGAAAAAGGGGCTAGGTTTTTTTCTGTAAATAATATTCTTCTATAAAGGACAAAATATTTATTGCATTTTTCTTTTTCATCACTTTGAGAGCTTTTATAGGCTATAAGAAATAAACGCATTCTAAAATACACGTTGGTTTCACTTTCAAGTAGGCTAGATTTGTGTATATAAAAATGTCACAGCAGAAGTATGTTTGTTAACAAGTCATCTTTATTAATTATTGTGTGTTCGTGGAGGACTTATAGACCATAATATCAGCGTGATCTTGCGTTATTTCCTTATCACTTCTCGTGCGTTTGGCTGTATTTGCGGATCAGACAGAGTTGTCGGCGATTATTCCTATTGTGAAATCGTGCAATGTGAAACCTCCTGTAGCGGATCCATCGTGCAATGTGAAAACAGCAGCGACTGAATCCTACTGAAAACAACTGCAATCCGACGAGTTTGAAAATCGTGCAGTGTGAACTCGGCATTAGCTAAATGACCGAAATAGCCTTCAATATAGCCTTCATCATGTTCACATATTTGACATATTTCATACTGTCATACGGTGTATTAATGTAGCGTGCCTCGAATTGGCCCCCACCTTCTGAATGAACAAGCCAATTGCTAATCAGTAAAGTCAGCGTGTCACTGCAGCTGCCGTTAGAAGTCCTGGTCGTTCTGAGACATGCGCTTAGGACTGCGCATGCGCACTGGCTGATCTAGCCTGAAAAATAACCTTTTTTAATGCTATTTGAGCAAACGAAACAACATTAATGATACAGTTGTTATCAGAATTCTTTGGTGATTTTAAATATGAAATTTAATCGTAAGCTTAGTGAAGTTTTGGAGAATTTGATGTTTCCCCATTCAAAGAGATAGGAGCTGCACTTGCATGCCCGAGAGGCGTTTCAAAGATGGCCGCCGAGTGACATGACTCGTCTTAAAGAGAGTTTGGTCATGAGTTATTTTTCTCTTTGCATTTATTAATATTAAATGAATAGTTCACCCAAAAGTGAAAATTGTGTCATCATTTACTCACTCTCAAGTTGTTTTAACCTGAATGAGTTTCTTTTTCTTCTGTTAAACAAAAGTTATTTTGAAGGATGTGGGAAACCAAACAGTTGCTGGTTCCCAGTAACTTCCATATTTTTCCCTACTATCAAAGTCAAAGTGGACCAGCAACTGTTTGGTTACCCACATTCTTCAAAATATCTTCTTTGGTGTTCAGCACAAGAAATAAATTAATACAGGTTTGGTACAACATGTGAGTGAGTAAATAATGTCAGAATTTAAATTTTAGGGTGAACTATCCCTTTAATGAAATTCGGCAGCATGTTTAGTACTGTCCCTTGAAGACCTGCATGCATCTGTTTCTCTCTCAGCTGTTTACTTTCATAATGTACTTAAATAATGTACTTTTGTGATTGCGAATAAGTGCAGAGTCCCGTGAGTGTAACTCTACCGCTGAATCAACATTTGATGTGAATGTAAATACAGCGCAGTGCTTGAGGTAGACGTTGTGTTTTGTCAGTAAATGTTTCATTATATTACTAGTGTTGCCTCCTTTGTTCACTATTACACTACTGCATCTGACACTGGCTTCGCTTAGTTTTGTAACGTGAGCCCACACTTTCAACGCTTCACCGCCACCGATTACACGCAAACACACACCATGGATCTCACACACACGTCGAGCAAATGTCATTCAGTGAAGGAAAATGACCAGCAGCAGCTTCTAATTCGTCATTAACATTGAAGTATACGGAGATAAAACAACGCAAGTATCAATAACAGTATCGTTTGTCCTGAAGCTTATCGGTAGTCTGGTATTGACCCAATTACGTACCGGTCCAAGAAAATACTGGTTCTCGGTACCCATCCCTACTAGACTGTAAATAGTTCAGTTTGCCAGATGCATACAATATTTAGGACAGGTTTTCATGAAAGTGTTGGTCAGTTTGTCTGCTTGACAAGCCCATTTTGCACTGCAGCAATAAAACTGAAGTGAGATAAACAAACTGAGAAATTTTTCTTTTTAGTTAAAACAGATGTTGCCAAAGTTTTCCTTTAGAGACATATTTTGAAGTTGGAAAAAGGTAATAAATTGCAATACATCGCAATATATTTAAAATCACAATAATATTGTATCGTGATAATATCGTATCGTGGGGCCTCTGGTGATTCTCAGCCCTAGCTAATGGGGTAAGAAAAATAATCTTAATTCAAAGGCTAAACAAGATTATTTTTCTTGCCCCATTGGTAGATATTTTTGCTTATTTTTTTTGTTACACAATTTTTTTCAGGAAACAAGACATTGTGTTTGAAGTCATATTACTTGTCAAGTAAATGCACCTAGATTCAAGATATTTATACTAGAAAACAAGACAAATATATTCAGTAAGAGAATCTTTTTTTTTTTGCAGTGTACAAGCTTATTGTTGTGAATCAGTCAAAGGTAAGGAGACAGTTTTGAACACTGATTGTGATTGTTTATATACTTGCTTGATAATTGATTTTAGACCATTTTTAACCATTTTCTTTTTTTGCAGCTTTAAGTATTATAATCTTATGAAAGATTTAAGAACAAACACCAACCTATTTGTTGTTCAATATCTTCCTGTTTTATTCTGCAGGGCTCCGTCTCATTCATGTTTTCAGTTTTCTCTCAAAAACTTTATCTTCTTCACTTTTAGGCTGATGGGAACATTCCAGCATTTATTGGCAAACCGCTTTGAAAACACTGAACTGTCAGTGAACTGCTGTGAAAATAAATCAGTTATCAATTCAATGCTTTCATCATCAAATTGAGTGTTACAATCAAGCAAGCATCTTCATGTCAACACAGATCATGCTAAAAATGCATTAACCCACAGGCAAAAATACAAATATGTGAATGTGTTTGAAAACAAATCAAGTTAGACTCGCATTAATTCCCCTCACAGATCGTACTTTGACTTTTGATCAAGTGACATTCAAAAACAATACCATTATTGCTCCAAATAATCTAAATAATTAAATACACAAAACACAAAATCACAGCTCTTAAATGTATGTAGCATTAGTTCCTCACATTGTTGTTGTCTGCTAGGCTGAATGTTTATTTCAGTCAGCAGACGCCAGAAAAGACGCACAAATAGCGCTGAAGCAGATGAAAACGATATAGAATGACTCGTAAAAATGCTGCTTTAATAAACTGTGTTTTTATAATTGTACAGTTACACGAAGCACCGTGCACTGATTGTGTTACCTCAGGAGACCCGAGGCTGACTGATGAGCTGGTGGTCTTCTTCTTCTTGTTTTAGACACATATGAGTGCATTAGCGCCACCTATCGACGACTGGACCATTGACACAGTGTGTGACACGTGCTGTTGTTTTTATCCTGATGTATATGGGACAGTCCTTTTATTGCTCAACACATTATTGTGACACGTTTCATATGTGATTTCATGCACGTTCACGTAGTGAGAAATATTAAACTTTTCAATTATTGCTTAGGTTTTTGTTTTTTTGATAGTGGTTTATTCTAGCCAATATAAACTACATGAAACAAAGAGGCTAATATTGCAAAGAACCAGCTATCAAAGTACAGATGCATTGCAACATGAAACAAAAATTGTTCAGTTTTCTTTTTACAACAGATCATAAAGTAGATCATATAGTAAATCTGCTAAATCCCATGTCACTAGCAAATTTGTGATTGACAGCGATAATAACTGTAGCAACAATCTGGAAACTCACGGCTATGAACAAGGAACATGGATGCAATAGTTTAATCAAAACAGTGCTGTTTTTTTTTGTTTTTTTACAAAAATAATATTAATGACCAAATACTTACTGCATTTAATGTAAGTTTCCTTTTTGTTGGAACTCTTCCCACATTGATCACATGTGAAATATACACGTGTTTAGGTTCTTTGTATGGGAAACTGTTTCAGTCTTTATTTTAGTAAAAAAAAAAAACTTCTGACATGAGGTTTCTTCACTCTCCTTATTCTCTTCCATAAGGTGTAAAATTAAAGTAAAATCATACAGTAAATCTTAAAAAACAAATAGTGAGAAATGTGAAGGGAAAAATGCATAAAAACGAATCATGATGAAAAAAGACAATTGCTACAAAAATGATCCATCAGCATTGCTCCCTCAATGCTCTTTCCTTTCCGGTCCGTGTACGTTGCGTTCATTCGTTTTTTTATTTAATATTGAAAACAGAAACATAAGAAAACAGCACCATTTTCGTTTTTTGTTTTTTCAAAAACATGAAAGGACAAAAAATTCATCTTAATCTTTCGATTTTACATTCATGGGTAGAAAATGGATAAACCGCTTGAATGTTCGATTTCCACGTGTGGGAGGGGATAAAACGCCCCTCTCCACTGATTGGTCAAGCAAGGATTAAATGGTGCCGTCATCATGTTATCTTCCGTTTTGTGCAACATAATAAGAGCCCTCTGCTGTTAAAAGCGTTTATTGCAACTCCTGCGTTCATCTCCCTCTCGTCAAACAACCAGACTAACAAATGGCTTGACACAAACCATACTGGAGCAGTGGCTAGACAGGGCTTACTTATGTGTAGATTCTATAATGCAAATATTAGGTGCTTATTGCAGAAGTATGTATGTACCTCAGATCTGCAGCCAAATTACCCTTTTAGTCTATTTCTTTGGCACACCGTGCATTTTATTTAGCTGTCCAGTTATCAAAATCTGTGTGGCAAAGCTGCGTGACATATACATTATAGTGAAGCGCAGACCAGTATCGATTTTAGTGTGAATATAATGCTATCTTACCATTTTGATTATTATTTCGAGGTAGTTTTTTTTTTCATAGAAAAGTATATATGATACTGTCATTATCTGATGTTACACGTATAAAATACATGCTATTTTTATAGAAAAGGGCATTTTTCTAACTTTATAAAATGTCTGTCACCTTTAATATTAAATTGCTGAATTTAGTCAATATTTGAAAAATATGACATTATAGGTGTTACCAATTAAATCAGTGCCAACCAAAGCCATCTTTGCACTGTGGCACATAAGCTGCATCTTAAGTTTAATTTAGATGTATTTACACAATTAATGTTGCTCAGACGGCAGTATATGCATTAACACAGCAATTGCATTATGGAATGAGATTTTTAAATAAAAACATTTTGAATAGCCTACAGAAATATGATATGAGTTACAAAATGAAACAATACGATACTTGAATTACGAAGGTTATATCGCCAGTAGGTGGCAGAAAGTCATTGTGTTGATGAATGAGTCAAAGCCTGCGTCCTAATGTGCATACCATCCATCCTAAATTCTATGTGATATTAGCCATTTTCAATACTATTTAGGGCAGATAGGGTGGATAAAAATGAATAAATTCAACCGATTCGTTCAAAATGCTGCTTTGTTCAGGAGCAAAGCAAATGGGTCATTGAACCACTCACTCAAACGATTCATTCAAGAATGAAACACCTGCGTTTTAAGTCAAATAAAACACACTGTTTTGTGTCTAAAATGAAATCAATTTATACTCATTATTAATGAAACTCTACTGCCTAAAATAAAAGTTATGACCGCTGCGTATTCGCACTAAAATCATACTGGTCTGCGCTTCACTATAATGTAAATGCATTCGCCCCGTTTTTTCCAGTGCGTCAAGCAGCTTTGCCACACAGATTTTGATAACTGGACAGCTAAATAAAATGTGCGGTACGCCAAAAAAAACAGACTAAAAGGGTAACGTAGCTGCAGATTCGAGGTACATATTTCTGCAATAAGCACCCGATACTTGCCATAGAGAATCCCCAGCAGAGAACTCTTATTCTGTTGATGACATGACGGCACCATTTCATTTTTGTTTGACCAATCAGTGGAGAGGGGCGTTTTATCCCCTCCCACACGTGGAAATCGAACATTCTAGCTGTTTATCCATTTTCTACCCATGAATGTAAAAACGAAAGATTAAGATTAATTTTTTGTCCTTTCATGTTTTTGAAAAAACAAAAAACGAAAATGGTGCTGTTTTCTTATGTTTCTGTTTTCAATATTAAATAAAAAAACGAATGAACGCAACGTACACGGACCCTTTCCAAATTCATGTCAAGATTAGAAAAGCTCTAGAAAAAGTACATAATCAATTCATTAGGGTTTTTGTTGTCCACACGTGATCACATGGAAAACATCAGAAATTCATGTTTTGTTTAGTTTTTTCTGTAAGGGATGTGATAAATGTTTTAACATCAAATGATTTGTAAAAGTGTAATATTTATTAAGTTTGTAGCCAAACATGCATCTCACTCTGATATTCTTCAAACACTAAATCAAGCGAGCATCAACACAATGACCTTCAGCATCTATAATATGAAATTAATAATAAACACCAGCCTCTTTGTTCTTTTTCTTCTCCTCAACGTCGCCTCCTTCTAGTGTGATCTGTGATTTTCTGCACTGTGGTCGTTCTGGCAAAAACAAAATAGTTTCCAACAATGAATTATGCAAGATAAATATTAAACATTTTAGATCATGTTGTGCTACGTAACGTGGTCCATTGGATTTCTCAAAGACACAGCGAGACACATCATCTTTCTGAAATGATTTCCTCTGTTTTACTGTAATTTCCATTTTTGAGTTTTTCTAAATCTCATACCATGTGCCAACCACATGTGACATGACCATATTGATGTTTAACCTTTAGTTACGTGGAGCGTGATTTTTGACCAATGAGTTTTCACAGTAGGCAGGATTACTCAGTATGTTGGAACTGACTTTGTTTCTGTCAGGATTTGTTAGAGGGGCTTTGGTGGGGAAGAATTTTTTTTATGTCATTAATAAATTATTAATTTCTTTAACTTTTGTTATACTGTATATGTGCATTTTGGGTGTAATATGTTAATTTACAACTGGCTGTACATGAACTTCTGTGTAATATTAGCAACAAGTGTTACACCTCCAAACATCAGCTCTCCTAGTGGTGTTATAAAGCTCACTACCTGGAATGTTAAAGGGCTGAATTTTCAGTTAAAGCGTAATACGATTCTTAATCATATAAAATGTCTAAACACTAACATTGCCATCCTCCAGGAAACTCATCTTAATCCTGCAGATCATCTTAAAATTTGAACTGGACGGTAAGCTGTATCATTCATCTTTTCCCAGTAATTCCAGAGGTGTTGCTATTCTTATTCATAGATCTGTGCCTTTTTCTGTTCTCATCTATATATATATATATATATATATATATATATATATATATATATATATATATATAAAATCATATATATAAGGCGGAAATAAAGTCTTGAATCATTTACGGAATCCATGTATTAGATGTAGTTCAAACTCTTTCATTTCTAGTTATTATTTAGCACAACATCCTTATGTATTTTACCAATAATTTAACTCTGAACATCGTTGATATGTATTATTATTTGCATGTAAATATGTCTGCACATTTCTGATTTTAGCGTGAGAATGGGACTTTTATTTTGGAGGGAGGATATGACGTCATAAGACTGTGCCACACTCCTGTTCTGTTGTGATTTGTCTGAAGAAAGGTTTGTGTTTTGAGTATTTGAACTGTTCCTAACGGTTCAGCACTTTATGCTTCTAATGAGAACTCTTAAATGTTTTATTACTAAATGCAACATTGTAATGATTTGTATAACATTTTTTTAGAAAAAAGTTTTTTTGAGAAAAGTGCATCCGCACATGAGTAACACATTTAGTAGATTTATTTTCTTTCTGTTAATTATTCCCATCTTGTCCAAACTCACAGAAAAACATCCACATGACACAGTAAAGATGGCGTTTATTAAAGAGGAAAGTGAAGACATTAGGATTGCAGAAGTATTCAGCGTCAAACATGAAGATACTGAGGAACAAACAGGTTGGTTTCTTTCTCAAAGCTGAACTCACTCATTTGATTCATACTCACAGTACAGCTCTACAGAAATGAAAGATATTTCTGAATTAATTAATGAAGGTGTTCCCATAGCGTTTTCGGATGCAGCTCGAGTTCCTGAAGAGGAACAAGGACTCTATGGGTGAATCCCATTTCTCTGTCTTACCCCTTCCCCTTACCCCTTCCCCTTAGTTTTGCGCGTTCATGTGAGAGTAAGGGCTGTCCCAATTCTCGTTTTGATCGAGGGGTAGGGCTAAGGGCAAGGGGTAGATACCCCTTAAAACCAAGCATTTTCGCGAGCTTACTTGAAACCAAGGGGTACCCAGAACACACTGCGCAACCGGCAACAATGTCGGCCAGATCATCCAGAGAGTCCCATTTTCGGCTTAAATAATTGATTTAAAAATTACGACAGTCTTGTTTTGTGCTCTACACAGTCCTGTACATATATATTTGCAACCATGTTCTTAATTGAAACGTTTTAAAAATCGCTAGTTTGCTACGCTAACGTTGCATCGCTGATTTGCACAACGATCGCAAAAACATCACTAATAAAACCCACGCAATCGACATACACACACTTGCAGACGCATCTTGGAAGTTTCTGATCAACACTTGCCTCCTCTGGTGACGTAGCAGCCAGCTAGCGACGATGACGTGACCGTAACCAAGTGGTGTCTCATTTCATAGGGGTACGTTTTCACCCCTAGCGCTTACCACTCGGTTTCGAGGGACAAGGGCTAGGGGTAAGACGAAGGGTTAGGGGAAGGGGAAGGGGTAAGACAGAGAAATGGGATTCACCCTATATACTTAGTTCAAGTTTACGGCATTAACTATTTACTGCAAAACAAGCTGTACGGTTTTTTCTTTTTTTAGGTATTGTGTCAGAAATGTGGGATATTCATATAGAATTTTATTATATTGTTAATGTAACCATTAAAGCTCATTTTACAATACAGATTGCTTTAGCAGCTCTAAATAATGTAATCAGTCCCTCCAGGATTTCGTGGGACTTTTTCAGATTTTTGCGGCCTAAAATGACTGATTTTGCTGTGGCTTTTCTCAAAATTTGCGGTGATATTTGTGGCATTTCTTATTGTTTTACAGTGAAATTATACCATGGACAACATTCTTCTAACATTGTTATAACTTTTGTGACTTCAAGAACCATCGTAGGGCTCCAGACTAACATTTGAGGACACCAGTGCCATTAAGTTCTACAGAAGGTGGCACCAGCACCTGACAGTAAAGCACTCACCCTAATCGCACATGTATATCTCAGAGATGTCTATTTGATGTCTGCATTTACATATGCAAGATGTATTTTTTAGGGTGTTTGCTCATCTGTAATATGTCTCTAAGACGTTTCCTGTCAGATGTCAAATAGACATTTATTAGAATGCATGTAAAACTGCTTCTGAGACGTTTATCAGATTACAAGGCAGATGTTTCCCAGGTCTTACAGATTTACTTGTGCTGTCTGGGTAGTTGAGATGCAGATAAAATTAACTTTTATTACTGTCATTCATAATGTCTAAATATAACGTGATAAAAAAAAAAAAAATGTATATAGGGAGTGGAAATGGCTAATAAGCCTACAAGCTATAAGTCTCTGCAGCAATATAGTGGTAATTTAATGTCCTTTTTATTTTTAAATAAGTGTTTGCTTTACTACATTATGAAACTTAGTTTTATAAATGGAGGCAACCTGTGAAGGATGAACAAATAATGTCATCACATTAAAAATAACTTTCAAGTTTGGTAATACTAAAAGCTTTGAAGTGCTGGTAAAAGTTGTGTGAAGCATTTAAAAACACTGGAAAACATCAGACCATTTCTGCCACAAGTTGTTCCTGTAGTTATGTTAAATCCAGGGTGAATGGTGGAGATTTGTGTTTATTGAACAATGTTTTTCCTGGTTTCCACATCAGTGGCGTTTGTTCTGATATCCGTAGCTTTAACAGAATTCTGTGCCGAATTTCTCACAAGATTTGACAGATGTTATTGATTCTGCGTTAAATTCAACTACTTTCTTCACTGTATCTCCCAGCGCTGTGTATAACAGTGTCGCGTGATCGCGAGCAGCCCGTGGCTCCGGCCCGAGCAGATAAACGATCTGCGCCACGTAGCCAAACGAGTAGCGCGGATTCATTCCGCTTCCGGTTCGTTTGTCCAATGTAGCTCTTGTAAATCGGTCATGATGAGAATGCAGGCTGTTCATTCCATTTTATAAACTGAGAAACAACCTTTCTTTGACTGAATGTGCATTGCGATGACGTCACGGGATGCGTCTAAGCCCAAAATCTGCGGAAAATTTGCGGCAATTTGTGAGCTCTTGTGAAAAATTGTGGAGTTTGCTTGATTTTGCGATAAATTCAGCAATCACAAAATCCTGGAGGGACTGCGTAATGACATGAAAAAATAGCCTAATAAATTCACAAAATGTTTTTTTTTACACACATTTATGTATATTATGGATATTTACACACGTGCTCTAGTGTAGTTATTTACCTGTAGTTGTTAATGACGATGGGTGTCATCAGATTTGTTTATGCTTTCATTTTTCATTCTTTTTTTTTTTTGGCCTGTCAGTAGCACAGATAACACATGACAGTACATATGCGTGGCTTTGCTATCATCATTCACAGCCTTTTTTCTTTTTTTTCCTTTTTCTTTTTTTTTTTTAATTAAATATATTTATTTTATTTATTTATTTATTTTTTTATCTTTTTTTTTTATATTAATTAATTAATTTAATTTTATATACCTTTTTACTTAACCACACTGTGACAGACAAGACCAGGGGACAGAGAAAACAAGAGAGAGAAAGAAGAAAGAAGAAAGGAAAAAAAAAAAAAAAAAAAAAAAAGGTTGTGGGGAAAGTCAACAAAGAAGGGGGAGAGAGAGAGAGAAAAAAGGAGAATGGGGGATAGAGAGAGAGAGGGAGAAAAAACAAAAAACAAAAAAAAAACAGACAATTTGCTTCGATACCTGCTGACAAAAAGAGAAAACAACCGAAGACACAACATCAAAGAGACTGCAGCAACAACCAACATCTGTATAAATCACAATAAATTCTAAATGTTAAATGTTGTTGAGCAGCACACATAACTAATATTACAAAATAAGTTTTGAAGCAACAGCAGATCAAGACAATGTGTGTCTGTGAGCACCTGTTTTTATACCAATGTGAATGCTTGAGTGTACACCTGTGTGTGTGAGCGCGCTTGTGTTCATAAGGTTCCTCCTTGTAAATGTTTAATAGTGTGTGTGGGGAACAACAGCCCCATCCCGCAAGGCATGAAACAGGCACGGAAAAGACCCGGGCACCAAACATCCGGAGGCCCCCCAGGGCACGGGACCCCAAAGGAGAACCACCGCAGGGACAACCGCAGCCTCCACCCAGAAAAGGGCAGAGGAGAGCCCGAAGGTGGGACCTCCGACAGCCACAGTGTAGACGCCCCAGGGTGCCGTGGCGGCAAGCCCGCAGGCTCCACCGGCAGCCGACCACACCAGGGCGGACCGGGCCCTGGGCCCGGAGACCCAAAGGCCCCCCACCCCACAATCGGGGCCCAGCAAGGCCAGTAGGGCCAGGCCCCGCCAATCGACCACCGAGAGTGGGCCGGCGCTCGCCCGAGCATCCTGCCCCGGCGCGAGAAATCACCAACGCACCGGCGGCATCCTCCACCAGCAGGGCATGGTGGTGGGGTAGGGGTCGACTAAGATGATGAGTGAGGTGGAGTCTAAGGCCCGACCTGACACATAGACGTTGACGACAAGCACACATATACACAAGCATATGTTCCCACCCTCATGCACACAAACGAATATTCACACCCTCGCCCCACATGTAGACACACAAAAATGGACACGGTACCCACACTCACACTCCCCATATGCACTCTATACTCCTAGGTCCAGGCACCACCACCCCCAGAGGGGTAGCCAGCGCCCGATCCCGGAGCTAAACCCCCTTCGCTCCGGCGTGGGGACAGGAAGACCACCCCGGTCCCCGCAGCAGCAGAGAAAATCAACAGCCCAGACCCCGACCGGGCGGCCAGCTCATCCTCTCAGCCCCCGGCCCCAGACAGAGAACAGAGAACAGGGGTGTGAGAAAAAAATAAATAAATAAATAAATAAATAAAATAATAAAAAAAGACCCCATGCTTCACCCCACCCGCTCAAATGTGGTGTTGGTGTGTGTTGTTCTAAGGTGCTTTAAAACAGGGGTGCTTTAAAACAGGGGAGGGGCACCCTCCACAAGCTTGTGTCAGCTCGTCCCCTCCCTAGAGCCCTCAATGTCTATGTGCAACTTAAAATTGAGAAGTGGGCACTGGCACCAGAGGGAAGGCTGAATGAACAGACCGCCCTCCGGATGCCATTCAGTGTGCCCACCCCCAAGGCCCTATATGTATGTGTCATGTGACAGTAAGTAATGAGAATGTCTAAGCTGTAATGTGTAATTGAGATGCAGGCGGCCACGAGGAGACAGAGGAGTACCACCTCCCCCGCATCCCAGCGACGCACCCGCACCTCAAAGCCCTACCTATGTGTTGGTGTGATGGAGCGGGAGAAGTGAAGCCTTAGGGATCGGGAGGAAAGCATCAGAGGGGGCAAAATACCCCCCCCTCTGGAGCCAGCTCCCCCGCTGACCCCCATAGGCACCCCCGTTACCCCAAATCTGCCCAGGGCGGGGGGCCCAGGCCCATCCAGACCAGGGCCCATGGCAGCCCGGGGCGGCCCACCAGACCCCACAGCAGAGGAAAAACTACCCCACCCCATCATCCAGTCAGTTCCAAAACTACATAAGACAATAAGACACCCAGGTAGAGCCCGTTTACCCCGCCTCTATTGGACCCCCCCCCCCCCCCCTGCGGAGGCACCGATGCATCGAAGACCCCCACACCAGAGCCGGGCCCAAGCGCATGCACCAACCCATGCTCCCGGCGGCACACCAACCAGGACCCAAGCCCCCCAGGCCCAGCCGTAACCCCAACCCGGAGGCAGAGCGCCCCCAGATCCCCAAACCCCCCCCCGGACCAACCTCGGGACAGTGCGGCCGCCAGGCTGGCAACCTACGTCCGCCGGCACAGGCATCCCCTGCAGCGCCGCATGCCGCCGCCAGAGAAACAGCATCCAACAGTCACCAATACCCCATCCAGGTCAAGGCCGCAGCCCCAGCGCCGAACCCCCCAAGAAACCCACCCCCAGATGCCCCAGGCCCATATTGCCACCCCACGCCAACAACAAAAACCACAGCCGGACAGAATCGGGACCCCCACCCACACTAGGTGATGGAGCTGATCAAAGGAGCCCAGAGAGATTGATCTAATGTGTCAGCAGAAGCTGTTTCAAGGCTAATATAATCCCACAAATAATCTCTATATTGGTTGATATTAAGATTATTTTTATTTTTCCAGTTCATGAGGACAGTCTTCTTAGCAATGCATAGGGCAGTGAAAGCCATGTGGATTGTGTTATCTTCTGTAGTGACACCATCTAGGTCGCCCAACAAGCAGACTAAAGGAGAGGCTGGAATAGAGCATTTAAGACACTTTGATAAGTCTTCACAAATCCTGTACCAGTACCTCTGAACAGGTGGACAGAACCATAGAGCGTGGATGTAATTGTCAGGTGTATTGCCTTTACAGTGTGAGCAGTTGAGCATTTTTCATTCTTACTGTTAATTAGAAAGACAGACAACAGAAATACATAGAATGTGTGAACTAGCACTTATGTGAGTGCAGTGTTGCTGAATGAGACTTTTAAACTGATGTGCTCGACACTCTTACTTTTGGGTCGACACTCTTTTAATATAGTGATATAATGGATTTACAGTGCTGCTTTGATTTCTTGTTGATTATGGCAAATCTGCTTCTTCCACACAGAAATTCAGCTGGAATATTCCCATCAGTTTACAGATGCAGAAGAGCATAAATCTGTAAAGACTGAGTTTATTAAAGAGGACAGAGAAGAAATGAGAGATCCAGAGCCCTGCAGAATCAAACACACTGAAGATACTGAGGAACAAACAGGTTGGTCTTTATTCTTCATTCTTCTGACGGTTCTAAAGTTTCAAGTAGTTTTAGATTTTGTTTGTTGTAATTAGAAAAATATTTAGATCTTCAATAATATAACTAAATCAAATAATAAGGGACACTTTCTATGAACTGGGTAGTTTTTTGCAACACAATTATTTATGTTAGATAACTGTGTTGTTGATCAAACATTTAAAAGTTATTCCTACAGAAACATGGGATTTGTGCCTATTATGTTTTAAAAATGTGAAAATCAAGGTCAAGTTTCAGGGATGTATATATATTAAATTTAATAGATGTATTTATAAAACTGCATCAAAATTATCTAAATTTTGTATAGAAATTGTCTACTTTCCAGTGTTACATCAGGGTTCAATTTAGAGACCTGCACTCCCGCGGGAGTACCGCAGGACCCAACACAACAGGGTGCGGCACGGGACAACTCTTGATAAACTCCTGATTTATCTGTTGCACAAAAGCAAAAAGAACAACTAATATTAACATTAAAATGATTAACATGCGCAAGATAGGCAGAGTTTCTATTTATAACACGTGTTTAAAGGGTTGCGCAATGTAGCCAATCACAGACTCAGCTGTTGATTTCTGGAATGCAATGGCCAATCAGAGGTGACTCACCGCAGTGATGAAATTGCGTGCTCACGAATCGTCTTATTTTAATACATGAAGTGTAGACATTGTGAAAGATTCATTGTGCATATGTTCATTGTGTTATAACAGAGCTTTATGAGATCGTGATGAACTGAGATGTCAGCTTTTAGTGATAACAAAGGAAGCTGCTCGCATTTTGCCATGCCTAACCATGCACGCAGCAGCCCATGCTTGCTTTTCTGTTAAAAATAACAGTGGCTTTTGAATGTTGATGCTTAGCCTAAATAACAAATATTTTATCGGGAGCATTTATGCTGGGATGTTGTGGAGCTTAGGAGGTGTTACAGAACCATTTCATGTAAATTTCTTTGATGTACAGAAAAAAAAATCTATATAGATTACTTTTTTGCGGGCGGGAGCGGGACCAGATAAGATATATTTCTGCGGGAGCGGGCGGATGTGAGACAGAATCTTGCGGGCGGAAGCGGGACTAAAAAATCCGTCCTGCGCAGGTCTCCAGTTCAATTTGATGTATTTTCACATTTTTTATGAGTTACTGACAAATGTACTGTTTTTACATTTATTTCAGAGTTGATTAAAAAAAATGAGGACAATGAAGAATTGAGTGAAGTTGAGGAAAAAAATCACAGTCAAAGCAAACAGAATGATTTAAATAAAAGAAGAGCCAATAAATATTTCACCTGCACTCAGTGTGGAAAGAATTTGACATCCAAATATAAATTTGATGTTCACATGAGAGTTCATACTGGAGAGAAGGTGTTCAAGTGTTCACACTGTGACAAGAGATTCAGTCAGTCAGGATCCCTGAAAAGACACAAGAGGGTCCACACTGGAGAAAAACCGTACAAGTGTTCACACTGTGACAAGAGATTCAATCATTCAGGAGACCTGAAAATACATGAGAGGATCCACACTGGAGAGAAACCGTACAAGTGTTCACACTGTGACAAGAGATTCAGTCAGTCAGGAGTCCTGAAAATACACGAGATGATCCACACTGGAGAAAAACCGTATACATGTGGTCAGTGCGCGAAGAGTTTCACAATAAAAGGAAACATTTTGGAGCATATAAAAGTTCATACTGGAGAGAAACCTTACAAGTGTTCACACTGTGACAAGAGATTCAGTCAGTCAGGATCCCTGAAAACACATGAGAGGATCCACACTGGAGAAAAACCTTACAAGTGTTCACACTGTGACAAGATATTCAGTCAGTCAGGAGACCTAAAAAAACATGAGATGATTCACACTGGAGAGAAAGCTTACAAGTGTTCACACTGTGACAAGAGATTCAGTCAGTTAGGAAATCTGAAAACACATGAGAGGATTCACACTGGAGAGAAACCGTACAAGTGTTCACACTGTGACAAGATATTCAATAATTCAGGATTTTTGAAAAGACATGAGAGGGTCCACACTGGAGAAAAACCTTACAAGTGTTCACACTGTAACAAGAGATTCAGTCAGACAGGAGCTCTGAAAACACATGAGAGGATCCACACTGGAGAGAAACCATTCAAGTGTTCACACTGTGACAAGAGATTCAGTCAGTTAGGAAATCTGAAAACACATGAGAGGATTCACATTGGAGAGAAAGCTTACAAGTGTTCACACTGTGACAAGAGATTCAGTCAGTCAGGAGCTCTGAAAAGACACGAGAGGATCCACACTGGAGAAAAAAACGTACAAGTGTTCACACTGTGACAAGAGATTCAGTCAGTTAGGAAATCTGAAAACACATGAGAGGATCCACACTGGAGAGAAACTGTATCACTGCACTGCATGTGGGAAGTGTTTCAATCAATCTTCTGCTCTACACACACATACAAAAAACATTCACAGTAAGTAGATCATCTACAGATCCAGCACGTTCTGATGCCGTGTCCTTGCCAAATGTGACACAATAATGCATCAAACAATAAAATATAATCTAAATAAATCTGTCATAACAAGCGACATGACAAAGAAACATTATCTAAAGTTTTCACAGTGAATAAAGTTCATCTTCATAACCAGCAGATTCAACTGAGATTCAGATCAACTCAAAGATGGAGTTCCTCCCCAAAGAACAATGTCAGAAAAATGTATTCTTGTTTTCATTTTGCTTCATGATATAAAATATAGTGTGCGTCCTTATGAGTTTCATGTTGTTCAATTGTCTTATAATGCTTATGTGTCACTTGCAGTTTGCTTGCTCTTTCATGAAGGAAAGCAGAAGATTTTTACAAACTGTTCTTGTTCAGGAAGCAGAAGAAGAGACTGTAACTCTTTTAAGAAAGACTTAGGTTTATTTCAAATTTTGTTCTTCACTGTTGTTTCTAAAATGACTAGTTATTCTTCCACTTATGATGTATTTAGGAAATGCAGATGCAAGATATACTGTCATTTTGCTTTGCATCTAATTCTTCTTTGCTTCTCTTTGTACCTGGTATTAAACCGGCTGAATTATGAAAGACTGTAGTATTGATAAGCTCTGACATTATCAGTTCTGCTTTCAGTACTGGAGAAATTAAGGAAATACACTTACAATTTATTATTGCACAGAAGTTATCAAGCTAATTGTATCTTTTGAACTGTTTATGTATGCAATAAAATCAATACATTTGTCAGTGATGCGTTTTCATTATTTGTAATCCAGAAGTGAGATCTCTCTTGCACTTTAGGGCTGTGCGATTAATCTAATTTTATTTTTGATTTTGAGTTTTGTTCCAAGGGTAATGGAAACAAGATGTTTGAGGTAAATATATATATTAGAGAAAATCTGGTGTCTTGGGGACTTTATTACTGTGACGTGTGTGTGTGTCTGTTAAGTCCACGTGACCCTAGTAATCCATTATTATAAATTTACACCACTGATCTATAACAGAGAACTGGATTGCTCATGATATCTGCACCATCATATTGGTATTCCCTAGTATTCCCATACATTCTTGTAAATTAATAGGAAATCAAATGATTTTAATGAAAAAAACATCACCTAACGAGTCAGCATTTTTATATCTGAATTATCAACGCAAACGTCCTGAATGTAAATTTGTTTAATGTTGTGAATTTCCCCTGCATATTAAAAAGTTCATATTCATAACAGTAGCGAACATCAGATGGACGAGATCCTCAACATATGTAATACAAATGACAAAGTGCTCACAAAATCTGAATAAAGATTTATGCTTTGTATGTGCCTTGTACAGTTATTTACTGTTTATGTAATTATGTTATTATATTGTTTTTATACTTACAGTATCTTACTGCAAACGTTTCAACAATGATTTCGTTAATAGCATGCATTTTGAAGCAGTTCAAATTAATTCAACATGTATACTAGGGATAATGATATCAAAATCTTACGATATGATATTATTGCGATATGAAGTCCACAATACAATATGTATTGTGATATTTAAAAATAATTGGGAAAAAATGAAAATTTTGTACATTTTAAAGTTAAATTACTCTAGTGCACTTTGAGAGTTCAAAATTAAGAGATCCAACCCATGTGAGACATTTATTTTATTATTTTTGTGTGTGATTATATACGTGAACATTTTCTTTTTTTATGCAACCATCAACAACATTACTGGTTTGCAATTTAAACAGTTAAACAGTGTTTGATTTGTTTTTTTTTTATTTTCAGTTAATTAAATACTCCAGTCTTCAGTGTCACACAATCCTTCAGAAATCTTTCTAGTATACTGATTTGATGCTGTTACGTCCCGCATGAGTCTAAGGGTATACGTTGTAACAGTCACCGTCTGTCACAGTTATGTTCATGTTATGTTCATACTGGCCACTAGGGGGACACATGTAGCTCACCCTCTATTGAATAAAAACAGGAAGTAGTAGAGTAAGTGTTAGGGTTCTGTTTGAAGCTGCCTCATGGTTACCTGGGACCTACTTCCTAATCCTGTTTGAGAAACCTTTGTTTCCTGCTCAAACGTAAGTTCACTGATTGTATCCATTGTTTTGGTGAACGTAAATTGATCTTGCTTAGTTTAATTAAGGTTATTTGGTGTTTGGTTCTGTTTGAAGCTGCCTCATGGTTACCTGTGACGTACTTCCTAATCCTGGTTGAGAAACCTTTGTTTCCTGCTCAAACTTAAGTTCACTGATTGTATCCATTGTTTTGGTGAACATAAATTTATCTTGCTTAGTTTAATTAGTTTATTTGATGTTTTCTCCTGTAGAGGATTATTTATGCTGTCGCTCTTGCATTACTAAATTGCTGAAGTAGCTCCTCAAGTGCATATGGAATGAAATCTTCATGCTGACCAGTCATCCAAGTGTAGGACATCTTCATCAACCCTCATAATTCTACTCATCTACAGATAGGACTGGGTTCATTACTTTACAAACTGTTTATGGTCGCAACCTACAGTGGGCTGTGCTGACCATTTTGACTCCTCTCACAGGCACACACACACAGAAACTCATACTCGGGTCAGATGTATTGAATTGTCTGTATATATCTGTATAATGACTTGCAGTATTTGGGGTTTGTATCTCACTAAATGTATATATTGTTAGAAAACATTCTGAAAGAAACACCGTTTTTGTGTTTATTTTTGGTAGAACATCAGACTATTTCTAGTTTTTGCACAAAAGGTGACCCCCCTTTTTTTCTTGTAGCTCAACCAGTGCAAAGTAACTGGGACGGTTATAGATTGGCGCCCGAACAGGGACCGTTTTTGCAAATTGAGTGTGAAAAGTCTGTTGTTTTTTAATAATTGTATCTTGATTAATGTGTGTATTGTGTTGTAGAAATGTCTATAGCATCACATGGTGCAGAGGATGAGTATGAACTCCCAACTGATTTCACTGCTGGTCCTTTTGTTACTCGAAGAGAATCTCCACCATTAAAAGATCTCATAAACACTTTCAGTGAACTCTACCTTAACTCCGATAATGACAACGACTCTGATGCTCCATCCGACATTCCTCTTCCTCCTCCTCCAGATAACATAATTTCTGATTCCCTTCCTGCCGAGCAATTGAGTCATGACCTGACTGAGCGAATCACAACTTTAGAAGGTGATGTACAAACTTGCCTGCAACAGTTAAGTCAATGCTGTTCACAAACTGAGTTTACCAAGCAGTGTAGGTTGCTAGAAGAAAAGTTAAATTACAAAATAGAAAGAGAATGTGAACGAATTAAGAAAAGCCTTGAGTTAAGCATTCAAGATTTGGTAAAGTCAATGGTCGACTGCCTGAAGAGGAGGGATGCACAAATGGATGCTAAGCTTAAAAGTCATGCCCCTGTCATGTCTACTCCAGTTCATCCTCCTTTGGTTACTCCAGCATATCCTGCAAGATCTCATCAAATTCCTATCTTACCAGACAGTGTGAATGATGTTGCATATCGCCCACCTGTAAAAGTTGAATTTCCCCAGTTTGATTCTGATGACAACGATGATCCCGTCTCTTTTGTAGAAAGATGTGAAGAGTATTTTGCAATTAGACCTCTCACTGATTCAGAAATACTAGCATCCCTTACTTCTGTTTTAAAGGGTACTGCTAAAGATTGGTGGTTGGCTGAAAGAAGACATGTGCTTACCTGGAAACAATTTAAGCAAGATTTTTTGCATGCTTTCCTTACTGATGACTATGAAGCCGAAGCAGCTAAGCGTCTTTTGGAAAGGAAACAAGGTTCAAGAGAATCCATTCGTGACTTTGCTTACCACTATCGAGCACTTTGTCTAAGGTGGAAGAAGGAGATGAAGGAAAAAGAGATTGTTCAAGCCATTTTGAGAAATTGCAACCCCCGACTTGCAAGTCTATTGAGAGGCACTGTGAAGGAGGTGAGTGAGTTGGTGAGAATTGGCACACAGATCGAGAGAGACTTTGAAGAAGCAAAGAAATATTGGAGCCAGGTCAATGCTGATGCACAGAAGCAGAAATCCCCAAGTGAACGAGACCCTCATTCTAAGCCAAATCCTTCATCGACACGCATTCTACAACCCATATCAAGTTTGTCCAATTTAAAAATTCTGACCCTGCCCCTACTGATCAGAGGAAGATACTTTCAAGCTATGGTTGATACAGGAAGCTCTCTAACTCTGATACAGGAATCATGTTGGAGACAACTGAGACAGAGTGAACAGTTAAGTTCAAGTCGCGGCCAAACTTTCCAGCAAGCAAATGGGAAAGTGTTACCTGCCATAGGAGTTTGGCACTGCGAATGTAATCTGCAGAGAAGGAAGTATGACTTAAACTTATTTGTCATGAAAGATGATGATCTCACTGTACCAGTCGTATTAGGCATGGATTTCTTGGTAACAACTGGAATTAATTTGAATTTCTGCAATGCTCAGTATACTTTACCTGCTACTTCCGTCTATCAAGAAGAAACATTTTCATTCTTGCCTTCTCCTGCAACAGACACAATGTTGTCTCTCTTCATTGCTTTACCCATTCCAGAAGAGTCACCAGAAACACAGCAAGCTATTCATCATCTGATCACAAATGCTGACACGTCCCTCACATACCAGTCACAACTGCATCAGTTACTCAAAGATTGGCCTACTGTCTGCACGAGTGAAATTGGACACACCAGTGTAGTCAAGCATCGTATCATCACCACAAATGAGGTACCTGTCCGTAAGAGAGCCTACCGTGTATCTCAAGAGAAACAAGACTTCAATGACCAGGAGATCAGGACAATGCTGGATAAGCAAATTATCCGACCTTCATTTTCTTCTTGGGCTGCACCAGTGGTCCTAGTGCCAAAGAAGGGAGGAGGACAGAGATTTTGTATTGATTTCAGAGGTCTGAATGCAAAGACTTATCTGGACGGATATCCCATGCCACAGATACATGATATCCTCGAGTCTGTGCATGGTGCTACAGTATTCAGTACATTTGATCTCAAGAGTGGGTATTGGCAAGTTGAGATGGAATCCGAAAGCATCCATAAAACTGCTTTTGTAACACAATCAGGGCTATATGAATTCCTTCGTCTACCTTTCGGCCTCATTTCAACGTCTCATGGAATTTGTGTTGAAGGATTTGAAAGGAAAACTTTGTTTTGTGTACATTGATGACATTGTGGTGTACTCTAAGACTGAGAAGGAGCACCTTAATCACCTGAAAGAAGTGTTGCAATGTTTGAGCAAGGCAGGTCTAACCTTGAACCTCCAAAAATGCAATCTGATGCAAAAATCTTTGAAGTTTCTTGGACACGTGATTTCAGCCGAGGGAATAAAGACAGACCAAGACAAGGTTGACTCTGTTGCCAACTTTCCTGTTCCTAAGTCACTGAAAGAAGTACAGCGATTTCTCGGTTTGGCGGGATGGTACCAGAGATTTATCCCTAAATTCTCAGAGAAAGCTGCATCACTACATGCCCTAAAAAAGAAAGGAGCTACTTGGATGTGGACTGAGGGGTGCCAGAATTCTTTTGAGTTGATTAAGAGTGAGTTGATCAATGCGCCAATTCTAATTGCCCCTGACCTGAGTAAACCTTTCAAAGTTCAGACTGACGCAAGTGACATTGGTTTAGGAGCTGTCCTGACCCAAGATATTGAAGGAGTGGAACATGTTGTCGCCTATGCTTCACATCTTTTACGAGGAGCTGAAAAATCCTACTCTGTTTCGGAGAAGGAATGTTGTGCTGTGGTATGGGCAATAGAAAAATGGAGACCTTACCTGGAGGGACGGCCATTTGAAATGATCACTGATCATGTTGCACTTACCTGGGTCTTCAACCATCCAAAACCCTCATCGCGACTGATACGCTGGGGTATCCGTCTTCAAGAATTTGAATTCACTGTCAAGTACAGAAAAGGACAATGTAATATTGTTCCAGACACACTGTCCCGTAGTTTCCCTGAATCTTCATCACTCAACATACTCACTCTGCTAAAACCAAAGGATTCCTCAACTGCTTTTGCAACCTTTCCTGTAGAATGGTCAGACATCGCCAAAGCACAACAAGAAGATGCAGAAATCCAAGGACTCATTGCTGAAGCTCAGGCAACTGCTGCTCCCAATCCCAATCGTATTCACTATGTTATGAAGAATGGTTTTCTCTTCAGGAACATATCTCGAGGACAAGAAGGAGGAAAAACTTCAACTTGTCATGCCGACTGCTCTGAGAACTGACTTTTTGAAATATGCTCACGACAACCCCTTAAGTGGACATCTCGGCAGGCTCAAGACATTGTTGAGGCTGGTGGATGTATGCTACTGGCCAACGATACGTTCTGACGTATGGAAGCATTGCAAGGAATGCCAGGTATGTCAGAAGTACAAACCAAGCGTAGCGAAGTTAGCTGGCTATATGCAGTCGACACCGGTAGTGGAACCTGGGCATATGCTAAATGATTGACCTAATGGGACCATTCCCTAAAAGTCAGAAACAGAATGAACATCTCTTAGTAATTGTTGATTACTGCCCAAAATGGGTTGAGTTGTACCCTCTGCGAGTGGCCAAAGCTCCACAAATTGCGCGCATCCTGGTTGAAGAACTTTTCACCAGATGGGGAACTCCCATGTACTTGGTGTCTGACCGAGGAACACAATTCACTTCTCAGCTCATCACTCTAGTCTGCAAGCAGTGGAATGTCATTCAAAAAATTGCCACTACTGCTCACCCCCAAACTAACCTCACCGAAAGAATTAATCGAACACTCAAGACAATGATCGCCTCATACGTGCAAGACCATCATCGCCATTGGGACAAGTGGTTAGCAGAGTTCAGGTTTGCTATCAACACAGCGTGGCAGGAGAGTACTGGATTTACCCCAGCTGAAGTCATGCTTGGTCGTAAGTTAAAGGGTCCTTTGGAAAGAGCCATCCCAAAGTCATCTGACCCAGATAGTCCAGCCTACCCTATCCTGGAAAAGTCAAAAGAGCTTCTCCAAACTGTGCAAAGGAATGTTGAGCGAGCCCAAAGCAAACAACGCCAATATTACAACTTGCGTAGACGACAAGTTCACTTCCAAGTTGGAGATTTGGTGTGGGTTCGTATGCATCCTCTGTCACGTGCTGATGAAGGTTTTATGGCTAAACTTGCAGCCAAATTGAAAGGTCCTGCCAAAGTGGTTAAATGTCTTGGTCCTGTTAATTACTGTGTCTTCCATTGATCAACCAGAAAATGTAGATTCTTTCCATGTACAGAATTTAAAACCTTATTTTGGCACTGTAGAAAAAATTCTAAAATGAGGGGACGGATATGTAACAGTCACCGTCTGTCACAGTTATGTTCATGTTATGTTCATACTGGCCACTAGGGAGACACATGTAGCTCACCCTCTATTGAATAAAAACAGGAAGTAGTAGAGTAAGTGTTAGGGTTCTGTTTGAAGCTGCCTCATGGTTACCTGTGACGTACTTCCTAATCCTGGTTGAGAAACCTTTGTTTCCTGCTCAAACGTAAGTTCACTGATTGTATCCATTGTTTTGGTGAACATAAATTTATCTTGCTTAGTTTAATTAGTTTATTTGATGTTTTCTCCTGTAGAGGATTATTTATGCTGTAGCTCTTGCATTACTAAATTGCTGAAGTAGCTCCTCAAGTGCATATGGAATGAAATCTTCATGCTGACCAGTCATCCAAGTGTAGGACATCTTCATCAACCCTCATAATTCTACTCATCTACAGATAGGACTGGGTTCATTACTTTACAAACTGTTTATGGTCGCAACCTACAGTGGGCTGTGCTGACCATTTTGACTCCTCACAGGCGCACACACACACACACAGAAACTCATACTCGGGTCAGATGTATTGAATTGTCTGTATATATCTGTATAATGACTTGCAGTATTTGGGGTTTGTATCTCACTAAATGTATATATTGTTAGAAAACATGCTGAAAGAAACACCATTTTTGTGTGTTTATTTTTGGTAGAACATCAGACTATTTCTAGTTTTTGCACAAAAGGTGACCCCCCCCCCCCTTTTTTTCTTGTAGCTCAACCAGTGCAAAGTAACTGGGACGGTTATAACGTGGACGCAACAAAACAACACATTTTAAAGAGCGCTGGTCTGAGCCCTGCCACAGCACCACAAGCAATAAATTACTATAAAGATTATTTTATTTTACAGCTCATGGAACAAATATAGGTATATAGATTTAAACTGACAGTGTGTGTCTGCCTCCTGAACTTTGTTAGGTAGATTGTTCCAGAGTTTGGGCGCTAAATAGGAAAAGAATCTGCCGCCTGCAGTTGATTTTGATATTCTAGGTATTCAAGTCCGTTAAAGGATTGTTAGGCTGCATTAATTAGGTCAACCAGAACCGGGAACACTTCCCATAACACCCGATGTACTTGTTACATCGTAAGAAGATTGACATCTACGCTAATATTAGTCTTTCTTTCTTATTCTGAGGTCACCGTAGCCACCAGATCCAGTCCGTATCCTGCCCAGATGGTCACTGCAGTCACCCGGATCCGGTCCGTATCCAGATCAGATGGTCACTGCAGTCACCCGGATCCAGTCCGTATCCAGATCAGATGGTGGATCAGCACCTAGAGATGACCTCTATAGCCCTGAACGTCAGCGGAGAGCAGAAGACCTTGTCACCTAGACGGCCATCGGGACAAGACCTAGGGAACCAGATGAGTCCTCAGCACAAACTGCTGGTTAGTCTGTCCAGAGGAGAACTGGTCCCCCGACTGAGCCTGGTTTCTCCCAAGGTTTTTTTCTCCATTCTGTCACCAATGGAGTTTTGGTTCCTCTGGCTTGCTTAGTTGGGGACACTTAATTTCCAGCAATATCGTCGACTTGATTGCACAGATACTATTTAAACTGAACTGAGCTGGACGATGACATCATTGAATTCAATAATGAAATGCCTTTAACTGAAAATTGAGTGTTTAATCTTGTCATTTTACATTATTAACACACTATTTTCCTATTTTGATATTGGAAATGGTTAAAAGTGCCAAATAAATCAGAATCAGAATGAGCTTTATTGCCAGGTATGTTTACACACGAGGAATTTGTTTTCATGACAGAAGCTACCGCAGTGCAACAGAATGACAGCAACAGGACACAGATAATAAAAAGAACAAGTAAATAAGTTATAACAATACATAGTGATAAAACATGTATAGCCTGAATGCAATGTAAGTCGCTTTGGATAAAAGCGTCTGCTAAATGCATAAATGTAAATGTAAATGTAAACAATATACAAATTGACAATTGTATGTACAGGTATATAACAGTAGACAGTTTTGTATGTACAATTGAAATTGTAATGTAGACTAATGTGTTTTAGATAAATAAGTGTATAAATAGTGTGTGTGTGTACCATAATTATTGTCAAATGTTCATGAGATGGATTGCTTGGGGTAAGAAACTGTTCCTGTGTCTGGTCGTTCTGGTGCTCAGAGCTCTGTAGCGTCGACCAGACGGCAGCAGTTCAAAGAGGGAGTGTGCTGGATGTGAGGGGTCCAGAGTGATTTTGCCAGCCCTTTTGCTCACTCTGGATAAGTACAGTTCTTGGAGAGTGGGGAGGGTTGTACCAATGATTCGCTCAGCAGTCCGGACTACCCTCCGTAGTCTTCTGAGGTCAGCTTTGGTAGCTGAGCTGAACCAGACAGTTGTTGAAGTGCAGAGGATGGATTCAATGATGGCAGAGTAGAACTGTTTCAGGAGCTCCTGTGGCAGGTTGAACTTCCTCAGCTGGCGAAGGAAGTACAACCTCTGCTGGGCCTTTTTTACAATGGAGTCTATGTGATTGTCCCACTTCAGGTCCTGGGAGATGGTGGTGCCCAGGAACCTGAATGACTCCACTGCAGTCACAGTGCTGTTCATGATGGTGAGTGGAGGGAGAGCAGGGGGGTTTCTCCTGAAGTCCACGATCATCTCCACTGTTTTGAGCGTGTTAAGCTCCAGGTTGTTAAGACTGCACCAGACAGCCAGCTGCTCAACCTCCTGTCTGTAAGCAGACTCGTCTCCGTCCTGAATGAGGCCGATGACTGTGGTGTCATCTGCAAACTTTAGGAGCTTGACGGATGAGTCTTTAGATGTGCAGTCATTCGTGTAGAGAGAGAAGAGCAGTGGGGAGAGAACGCAGCCCTGAGGAGCTCCAGTGCTTTTTATTTGTTTTATTTTTTATTTGTTAGGGACAGATACAATAAACATAGATGGAACTGAAACAACAGTCATCCCATGCATGTACCATAGTGCTTATAGCCAAAGCTAGTTCGCAACACTTGTCCCTAGGAGGGCTTTTATAAATTACAATTACAAGAATAAACAACAAATAGTATACAAATTTATAATACTAATACAATAAACATGACTACAAGTTTGTTGATGTATCAACCAAGATTGTGGCTTTTTTAAAATAACTATAATTTGTAGTAGATTTTAAATAATCAGGCAACGAATTAAAAGATTTTACACCTTTCACTGAGAGCAGTCTGAGCAAATGATGTTTTACAATGTATAACTCTACAGTTTCCACTAGAAGCCGCTCTAGTGGATCTTCTGCTTCCCTGTAATCTCACAAAAAATATACATAAAGGCATAGGAGCAAGTCCATTTAAACATTTAAACAAGTTTACATAATGAAAAAAGACAAAGTGAGCAAAGCTCAAAATCTTATATTTACTGAGGATCTGACAATGATGGTATCTTATTTGCTTTCTATCTAAAACTTTCAAAGCTCTATTGTAAAGACATTCAACCTGATTAGTGATAATATCATTGAATTCAAAAACAAAAAAGTATGATCATATGTTAAACAATTTCTTATTATTCTAAAGCTGGTAAGATTTGCCTTGATTGTTTTACATAACTTTTTAACATGACTTAAAATTTAACTGAGAATCTAAAATCATACCAAGATATTTTTCTTCTGATACTTGTTCTATAATCTCAACTTTAATTCTAATGTTTAATGACTCTGTTACCGATAATTTTGTTAATGAAAAACATATGGACTTTGTCTTCTTAGTATTTGGAGTTAAAAAAGAGGCATCAAGCCAAGCTGACACTTTCTCGATAACTTTTCTTCAATTTCCACACAATTCCTACCAGACCGTGTCATCAGCATACATTTGAAGACTTGCATCAGGACATATTTCTGGAAGATCATTAATATAAATACTAAAAAGAATTGGACCCAAAATTGTTCCCTGAGGAATTCCTATATCGATATTATGAGGAACTGACTTAACATTATTAATGACAACACTTTGTTCACTACTTTTTAAATACAAATCAAACCATAACAGAGATCGTTTTGATATATTGTACTTTATTTTTGACATTAAAATATTATGATTTACGGTATCAAATGCCTTTTTCAAATCCAGGAATACTGCACCAACTTTGAGTCCTTTATCAAGTGACCGCTTAATATTTTCTAATAATAAGCAAGTAGCTGTTTCTGTAGAATAGTTATGTCTAAAACTAAATTGTAAAGGATGTAAAAGATTATTATTCTCTAAGTGATGCAAAAATTGTTCTGATACAACCTTTTCCAGGACTTTAGAAAGAACTGGAAGAAGACTAATTGGTCTATAACCATGTCATCTGAATTCCCAGATTTGAAAATAGGCTTTACCAATGCTTTTTTCCAACTAGCAGGAAACTGCCCAGTTCTGATAGAAAGATTAATTAGATGAGTAAGGGGCTTGACTAAAGCACTTCCATTTTAAAAAAAAAAAAAAAAAGACAGTGTCAAGATTATATATATCTTTAGAATATGTAGTATTAATTCATTAATAGTTCTCATAATTACAGATTGATCCACTTCCTGAATATCAAATAATTTAACGTTATCCTCCATATTCTCAAATTGATTAGCATCTTGATCCACGTCTATGTACTGCCTATCAACTTCAACTTTTAAAAAATTAGATGCAAGATCTTTTACTAATTGAATAAAAAAATCATTAAATATATTTGCAATTCTTTTTGAGTCATGAACAATTTCATCTCCAACTTTAAGAATATATTTATCCTGCGCTTTACTTTTTGGTTTTATTAAGCTATTAATTTGTTTCCATATTATATTACCATTTCCCTTAGCTTCAGATAATATGCAAATGTAGTAATTTGATTTTAAAATACGAAGTTCCTTAGTTACTCGATTTATCAGTCCTTTAAACAACTGCAAGTCTATTTCATGTCTAGTTTTAAGAAAAATCTTTAAGGCATGATCTCTTTGTTTCATTAATTGACGTATCGTATCGTTTATCCAAGGAAGATGTGATTTCTTCTGACGTTTAATAAATTTATCTACAATACGACTAATATTAATCATGAATTCGTCACAACATTTATTTACTTGATTATGTTGTAAAACTTCATTGCAACTTATTGCCATTAATTCCTTCTCAAATTCAGCCTGATCTTTACAAGGAATCTCAAATTTTATTAATCCATCATGATTCTGATACTTTACTAATCGTTTTTTTTAAAGTTTTCTAACGGTTAATACCATATTATGATCAAACAAACTAAATTATACGTTTTTGTTATACGTTCAGGTTTATTCGAAAATACTAGATCTATTAATGGTTGTGTTTTCCGACTAATACGAGTAGGTCCACTGATCATCTGTTGATAATCATATTTTGAAGTCAGATCCTTAAGCTTTTTTCTGCAATGCTTGTCCAACCAATTTATATTAAAATCTCCAAAGACAAGTACTTCACAGTTACGTTTAAAACACTTAAATAATTATTCTATATTATCATAAAACGTAACTGAACATCCTGAAGGGGGGTTATACAATACTACAATATTAAATTCCATATGTGGAGAAAGAGAAACATTTATACACAAAGATTCCATTGACACGTTTTCAGGCAATGGAATCTCTGTAGATTTAAAAGACTCCTTAATGTATATTAATACACCACCACCTCTACCTGTAACTCTATCTTTTTTTATAACACATATATCCTTGAATATCAACCATATTAGTTCAAATATTATCATGTAACCATGTTTCACTTAAACATAAAAAGTCAAGATTAGATCCAGTTAACAAAATTCTAATTTTGTCACATTTCAAAGTAAGACTTCTAATATTTAAATGTCCTCCAAAGATTCCTCTAGGTTTCACTGTAGGATCCCAGATAACTTTTGCATGGTTGACTGTTTGAAAAAATAAGTTCTGATGTTTTTTAGAAGAATCATATGCTAGATGTATTTTACCATTGGCGACATTCTCGAGGTCAGGGCTGTTGCTAAAGCAGGTCTAAGGAACAGCTGCCACGGTGCCAGTCATTTTCACTCCAAGTCCCGTTCCGCGGAACACACAACTGCAATCCGGATTTCCAGCCGACCCATCCGGCACTCCACGCTGCAACGCAACCGAATCCACGCAGCAGACCAAGCCATCCCGAGAACGCTCCACCACATCGCCAGCAGATAACACGCCAGATCCAAAAGGAACACCACTGCCTCCATCCATTATTCCTGCAGGATCTGGTCCAACCTGCCGGCATCGGAATCCCTCCACCAATGCTCCAGCTTCGGGGCCCAGTCTCTCACAATCCACTTGGGCCATGCAATCGCGCAGCAGAATTTGATCAGCAAACCGCAGTCCGAGCTCCTCATCCCGGGAGTCCGAAGCTCCTGCCGATCCATCAACAAGTGAATCAACACCTATTTCGCGGCCGGACAGCTCAAATGAACAATTACCGCTCTGATTGTACAAAGTAGCCAAGGTGTGTGGGCCCGGATTAAGCTGTATATCTCCCACCAATAGGATCAAAAGAGAAAAGTATATTGACGCGTGTAAGTCATCCATCTTTATTCGACTGGAGTTCAACTTCGCATTTGTAGCGATACTTGCCGACTTGTATTTCAAGGTGGAGCAATAAATTGTAAGCTGACCATATCCAAAATAATTAATTTCTCATTCTCATTCATTTGAGGGTTCGCCACGCCAAAGGAAAAAAAATACTGTTTATTCTGTTGCATTTTTGAGGCAAAAATTCCGGGTACCATTAATCCTGAGGCGCTTGGAATACAGAGTAGTATCAAACAGCTGATAAGTAGTAGATACAATTGCCGGCGATAATTAATTGGCACATGCGGTCTTTCATGGCATTGTCTGCGTCTACCTTGAACTGTTGAAAATGATTTCTTTGTCTTTTTCCACTTCTGTGATCCTGTCTTTAAAAAATCTCGTAAAAATCTTGCAGTAAAAAAAGAAAAACGAAACAATTTAAAAAATAACACAACAAGCACGGAGCCCAACCAACCGTGCAGGTGTGAAAGCGCCATCTTGAATCTCTTGTTGTCTCATGCTGATGGTAAGGCCACTGTATGCAGAACAGTAAGGAAAGTGTGCCTCGCTCTCAAACGCTTTCTGAGAATTTTTGTGGTGTTTCCTGGCCACAAACCCCTGATAGTCATCAAAGAGGAGTTTCACAGGATTGCAGGTTAGTGGTGTAGAAATCATTTTAAATGAGGCTACTCTGAAAAATGATGATCAGTTAATAACATCTTGCTGTGACCTTTGGAAGTAACCTAATAATTAGAATTCCCTTCAGGATTTCCAAATGTGGTTGGATGCATTGATGGCACACATATTCCCATCATTGCACCCTCCGAAAATGAAGCTGACTATGTCAACAGGAGGTCTATCCACAGTATTAATGTGCAGGTACACTGACTAACCTACTGGTTCTAATGGTCAAAGATTACATCACAATGCTGTAACTCACGTCTCATTCTTTGCACTGTCAAGATCATATGTGATGCTGCACATATCATCACAAATGTGGAGGCCAAGTGGCCCGGCTCTGTTCATGACTCACGAATATATCGTGAGTCGACCCTGAGCAACAGGATGGAATGTGGTAAGTACATGTATGCCCTATAAACTTATTTCAATGCATGCACTACACACTTACATGGGCACTTCTGCAGCACTAAAGCAATGTGAACTTTCTTACAGGAGAGATTGATGGCTTTCTGCTGGGAGATAGGGGTTACCCATGCCAACCAACCCTAATGACCCCTTACCCAGAACCTGAACCAGGCCCCCAGCAGCGCTTCAATGTAGCACACTGCAGGACGAGAGCACGGGTGGAGATGATCATAGGCCTGTTGAAAGCACGTTTTCAGTGCCTACGTCACCTCAGGGTAACCCCTGAGAGGGCCTGCGACATTATTGCGGCATGTGTTGTTCTCCATAATATTGCCATAATTAGAGGGGAGCAACACCCTGCCCTACAAATACAAGACCCCGAGGAAGACCCCATCCACCCTGCAGATTTCCAGGATGGAAGGGTAGTCAGAGATATTATATGCCGCAATTTCTTTTCAGATTAATCAGCAACAACCCACAAAAGAAACAAAATGGAAAAAATACAAATCACAACAATTTATTTGGTCTTCATTTCCTTCAAATACAAAAGCAACTGTTAGATTTTCATATTCTTCCAATAATTCATTCAATTCACCTGTGACCATACACTCACTTTTAGCTTCTCTTTCAGGATGTCGATTTCCAGATCTGCCTTTTGGATCTGACGGTCCAAGTATATAATTTCTTTGCTGTTTTTTTCAATTTTTTTTAATAAGGTGAAGTCTATATAACTCCTTAACTGGTAACTGAAAATACAGTAGATTAGTTATGTTATGTAGTTCTTCATGAATTATACATAATTACACTCTGGCATTTACTGAACTGTGTTCATCTGTGCAGCAGAATTTGATGGACCCTCCTCCTGCTGTTCTTTCACACTCTGGGGGGGTGGGGGGTGGAGGAGAGATAATAATATCAGTTTATACTTAAATATAGGCTACTCCACACAAAAAAGTGAAGAAATGTGAATGTGTAAATTATTTGATGTGTAGACACTATTAATATTACCTCTGTAGGCCTCTCTGTGGCAGAAGTGGTTTCATCATCCTCATCGTCCTGTGAAGATTAACATTTTGTTGAGTACACTTTCTAATACTACTTGTCATAATTAATGGTTTATTTAGTAGGCTACTTACATCTGCCTGGGGTTCTGTTATGACAGGAGGCCCCAAAAGGCAGATATTACCATCAGAATCTGTTGGGACCAACAAAAAAATAAATGCATATGAAATAAATGCATATAAATAATATATATATATATATATATATATATATATATATATATATATATATATATATATATATATATACTGTATATAGGTAGGCCTCTTACATTCTATGAAGCCACTTGTATCCTGGGGAGTGACTGGCTCTGATGAACTCCCTCCTGGAATTCCCTCAGCCATTGGCCTTCCAGTGTTCAGGCTCAGGGCCATCTCCTCTGCATTTGTGAGTGGTGGTGGTGCAGGTCCTCCCCCAGTTTTGCGAGCCTCTGCCTTCTTTCTGTTGGCTGAGTAGAAGTCAAATAAGAAAGAACATTTAATCGTGTGAAAACAGCATTACACATGTCAAAAATGCTGCTGCACTGCAAGACACTGGATGCTATTTAGTTATTTAATATGTCAATTTTTGTAAAGTCAGGTAACCTACACCAATGATATGATCATGCCTTACCTGATTGAATTATGTTTTTATATTTCATTTTTAGCTGCTGCCACGTTCTTTTTATGCCTGCTGGATTGCACCTACATGAAAATTAAAATTAGGTTGAATAATGTACTGTTCTTCCAGTTTCACTTCTGATATTATAACAGCAGTGTTGGGTAAGTTACTCTTAAAAAAAGTAGATTAATGTGATCATTACTCTGCCTAAAAAATATTGGATTATTTATTACTAATTACTTTATAAATCCCATATCAACCTCAACCACAATACAAGGATAGACACAAAACTGCACTTTTATTTGGTAAAAAAAATTCTGTATTCAATGTAATTGCATCAGAAGTTACTTTCATTAAATTACAGAAACATTAAGAGTAATCCCTTACTTTTTCAAGTGACAATTAAATTGCACTAATTACATTACTTAAACGTACGCATTGACTCGAGCAGCTATTTTCTCCCAAGCGAACTCTCTCTCTTTAGCCGCTGTAGCTGTGTTGCTTTTTTTTCTAAATATGTGCTCGTACTCGCCATACGCTTGCAGAAGCACATCCAGTTCAGCTGGGGAGAAATATGTAGACCTCTTTTTTTCGGGTGCTGTTGCCATGGTGACTCGTAATATCTGCACTCTATTGATGATGGCTTTTTATAGTCGTGGTGCACGCGCTAAACTCAGAGTCAACCTACTTAGAGTTAAGTAAACTAACACAATTCAGCTGTTCTGTAACCGAAAACTCTTAAGTTTCCCATCTCAGAGTAAGTCAACTCTGAGTTCAAGTTTAAACTCAGAGTTGGTTGAACCTCCTTATTGAAACGGGCCCCTGATCATCACTGTACCAATGTATGTCATCTCCGGGGCTCAGCCAAAAAACCTGTTTATGCCGTTCCTGTGCATACATTTGATTTTGATGTTGTGGTTCTCCACTTCCTGAATGGTACCAGGGTATGGCTGTTCATCGTAATTAAGTACACACCATTAGTTAGTCTAGGGACTCCCACCTGTTACAAAGTGCAAGTAACTGGTCCTGGGTATGATCCACACCCTCCTAACATGTGGACACCTACATTTACGCCTTGGATGCCGATGGTGTTTCCTTACCTGAGACCATCTTTTGTTTATTAAGCTTGAACTGAAACGGAAATTGCAATAACACATACACACTAATTATCCTATTGACTGTGAAAGAACTGGTGAAAGACAATGAACTGTTGCACACACATATACACTAATTATCCTGACGGACTGTGAAAGAGCAAAACAATGAACTTTTGCATACACTTACACAAACTGGACTGTTTCCAGGCCAACGGGACATAGACTGTTTTGTAAGGCCTATTTAAAAAAAAAACTGAGTGAACACTTTGGAAAAACGTTTTGAAACATTTTTGCAGAGACTTTGAGTTATACGTTTTGCAGTTTTTTTATATGGCATCGGCCTGGAACTTATGTGGTTTTGTGTGTTGAAATGGACTTTCGTGTTTTTTCTTTTCTTTTGGACACTGGATGAAACGCCTGAACTCGAATGTGTTAAAGGGGCATAATCTTTTGCATTTGAGTCAAGAAAGACAATAATCAGTTGTCGAGGACTGTTGGTAAATGTGAACTTGCGGTATCATTATAGAGAAAAAGGTGACTGAGTATACAAATGTAAAAAAAAAAAAAACAAGATGTGATATGTCACTGTGGCATGAGTGTGTGTAAAAAGACAAAAAAGTAGTTTAACAGAAAACATTAGAAATTTCTTAGACCATTGGTAGATGTCGGGACGACATCTTTTCCTATAGGGGAGAGTGTGATATATTGAATATTGAATATTGAATACCAGTTATGTTTGTGGTACATTTTCTTTGAATCCATTTTATAAAATTGTTATATTTCTAATATTGCTAAATAGTGTTTAATTTTCTATTTGTTCTTAAAAGGTGTTATGTGCATTTATTGAATTGATTATTTTCGCTTGGCATACCTGCATCATGACGTCATTGCACGCGTCCGTAGGTGGCGTGCCCGTGATGTGCTTCATTCAGAGTAAATACACCATTAAAGAAGCCATCACTGCAGCGCTCTCTTTTTCATTTTTCTTTATTCATCTTTATAAACTTCTTTTCAGGTAATTGTAAAACAAGATGCACAAAATACTCTTCCGTTTCAAATATAAACACTGTGTAATATAATATTGATGATTTATGTATGTTAAAAGCAGTTCGTTTTACTATACTGATAGTGTGTCACGAGTTTAGAAGGCCTGAGCACATGGTTAGCATGGGTGCCTCGCGATTAGCGCGGTTTACACGATTATATGTGATAAATGGTCAGTATGTCCATGCTGTTTGTGTGTATAAAAGTTCATGATGTTGTTTCATACTTATGAGTTACGCATTACGGTTATCTGAAATAACCTTGTATATGTCTTTAGTTAATGAAGTACATCAGATACTAGGGATTGAACAGCATTTAGAAATGAACACGTGGTTAATATCCCAGCTGTATTCGTGTATCATCAATTTAATTATTTAATTTCATTGGTAAGGGTAAATACTAATGAAGATGTTCTATATCGTTTGGTGCTCATGTGTACATTTTGAATATCTTATCCTGTTTCTAAAAAAACATGTGTTTTGAGTGTCACTTGAGACTAGAATCTGTGAACCATATAGAGAGAGTTTGTTAAATAGTCTGTTGATCATATTTTCTTATTTCCTCTATTTTATGGAAAGTGTTTGAAGTCACTCATGTTTATATTCAGTCATTACTGGGAAAGAGTGATACTGTAATGTGTTGATGCTGTAATGTGCTGAGCTTTTGTTAAATGCATATGCTCATGTGCTTCATTCAGAGTAAATACACCATTAAAAAAGCCATCACTGTAGCGCTCTCTTTTTCATTTTTCTTTATTCATCTTTATAAACTTCTTTTCAGGAGTACTACAAACGCTCTGTGGAGGCACGGGGTTTACTTGCCAACTGGATCTTACCTTTATCGGAACACTTGTCATCTTTTCAAAAGTCCTTGGAGAGGCAAAATTCCTTGCAGACATGCTTCAGTCAACATCTCTTGATTTAGCGAAGGCCGTGGATTTAGTTGAAGCATTTCAAGACACCCTCCAAGACCTAAGAAGCGATTCATCTTTTGATGAAATCTGGAAAGACACTGTAGACACTGGAAAGCAGTGCAATGTTGCAGTAGAAACTGTGGTGAAAAGACCACAAAAAATTAGTTCTAGATTGAGTGGGTCAATTGTTGAATCCACTGTTGGACAGCGGAGGTGTAAGGAAGGAGACATGGAACTGTTCAGAAGTGGTATATTCTTCCCCATTCTGGACTGTCTGAGTGGGGAGATGCAGAGGCGTTTCAGTAAGTCAAACTGCAGTATGATGCAAGGTATACAAGCACTGAACCCTAAAAGCAGAATCTTTCTGGATGAAGAGACCATTTTTAGCTTTGCTAGGATTTATGAATGTGATACTGATGACATAAAACATGAACTGCATCAAGTGAGGAGGGTGTTAGAAAGGAAATTCCAGACTGGAATTGAATTGTCTAGTCTCCTAGAGTTTACCATCTTCCTTGAGCCATTCAAAGAAGTGTTTTATCAGCTTTTTCGTTTGTGCTGCATAGCTGTGGCCTTACCAGTCAGCAGTGCAAGTTGTGAGCGCAGCTTCTCTGCACTTAAGCTCATAAAAACACATTTACGCACTACCATGACTGATGACAGACTCAGTAATCTTGGAGTCTTAAGCATTGAGGTGAGGAGAGCCAAATGTCTTGACTTAGATGATTTTGTTAGACGTTTGCCAGTCACCACCGAAACAGAAGAATCCAGCTGTTTTAGTTGAGGTCTGCCTTCTTTCTTTTTTGACTGTCTTCCTCTCTTTCTGCTACTGTTTTTATTGTTTCTAAACTAAAGACTGTTCTTTAATATATTAGCAGAGCACAATGTAATGCTTCCATATTTTATTTTTAAACTGTGGTGTTTTCATTTGAACTGTTACAGTGCTAAAATTTTAACTCTGTTACTCAGCTTTTTTGTAAATTAATCTGAAAGAAATGTTGAATGAAACACTATGATGTTTTGGCCAAACCATTTGAATTATTACAGTGGGGGGAATTTTTTTTTTTTTTTTTTTTTATTATTTGAAAGAGATTGTGAATAAAACTACTGTATATTGTAATGGCCAAACTACTTATTAAAAGAAAATAGTTGACATCGTTTCTGCTTCTGGGTTTTTAAAATTGCTCATTATTAAAATTGCTTTTATTTTATAAACTTGTTAATTTTATGAAAACACTTAAATTTGAGAGCCAGTGTTTATTATTTTTACTTAATGGATATATACAGGGATGACAAAAAACTAAATCAAAAATGTGCTTTATTACTACATTTGTTTACAAGTAACTTTATTCAAGTTAAAAAAAATTATAAAATCAATAGGATTTACGTAATATACTGTAGAATTTAGCTATTTTTTTTGGTCACTGGCGGCCACCCCGTTTGGAGGCAGTGCCCCAGCATGGCCCCCCCCACTGAAAATGCTCTAGACACGCCCCTGTTGAGACAGAGTGTCGAGGGGTAGGGGTGAAAATATCCCCCTAAGAATTGGGACACCACTACTTTACCGTTACACGTGAACATACGTCGTCTAGCTCCTACAATAAACACACCTGTACTGGTGTGCTGGTGTACATTAGAGCCTTACCGTTCTATATTAATGCGCTGCTTACTGACACACACACATATATCGGAGATCCCGCAGCTCACTCATCCAGGAGCAAAGAAACTTGTGAACGCTGCCCGTGACTTTTATTACTAACAGTTTAAAAACTCTAACATTATATTTTCCAACAAAAGAGAGAATAAAATCGCTGTTTTTTTAAGTAAACTCACTCATTGTAAAGAGAGATGCACAGAAGCTCTCTCTCTCTCTCTTGAATTGGCAATATTTGAGAAAAAAAAAAGTTTAGCGATTTCTAATTATTGGCTAGCCCCCCCTCAATGTCTACGGTAAGATCAGACATGAAAATATGTTGTGACAATATCGTGCAGTCAGTAATGATATGACATTAGCAAACTTTAGCGATTTTTTGCAAACATTTCTTTGAATAACATGACCGTAAATATGAACTCACAATTGAATGTAACAAAACAAATGATTGCTTTTGTCATTAAAATCTTTATTAATGCCAATAATGCTTACATTTATGGGTCTTTTTGTTCGCTCGGGCAGCCATGTTGCCACTGTAGCCGGTTTATGCTGATAATTCATACCCCTCGCTCAGGACGCAGTTTGAACCGGTTCCAGAATAAATCACTGAGGCATTTTTGTCCCATCTATTACTTATCACTGATATTTCGAGAATGAATCCAGCATCTTTTCCGAAACATTGCAGCATGTATGCATCCAAAAAACTAAAGTTTCATTCGAATTCTGAATGGATTATAGCCTAGAAAATGCACGAAGGGCGCTCCCTTTATTATCACTAAAATCATCAAAGTTCGGTTATAATCAAGCTCTCTAAACTACACAATCAATCTCTTATTTACATCATCTGCACTTAATCATGAGATGATTCACGAGCATGCAAAACTTCAGCTCATTCAGCGGTGAGTGAATTCTGAAAACTCGAACATTTCTGATTGGCCGTTGCGTTGAAGGAATCAACAGATGTGTCTTTGATTGGCTACATTGCTTAACGCTACAAAAAGGCGTTAGATTGTGTCAAATCTTTAATTGCTTTTGCTTTCGTTTGAGGGTATTTAGCACCGTCTAGTGCAACTGCCCCCCCCCCATGTCACCAATGTATCAGGTTATAAACTTAATCTGTCCTTTAAAACTTCAACCCAGTTTTAATACTTGGGGGTAAATGTCACTAAAACATCTGTAGGTCTGCATAAAGAGAACTTTTCAAAATTGCTGGATCAAATAACACAGGATGGTCTCTATAATAAAAATGACCATTCTTCCAAAAATTTGTATTTTTATTTCAGTGTATACCAATATATATATATACACAGGTGCATCTCAATAAATTAGAATGTTGTGAAAAAGTTCATTTTTTCTTGTAACTTATTTCAAAAAGTGAAACTTTCATATATTTTAGATTCATTACATGTAAAGTAAAACATTTCAAAAGTTTTGTTTTAATTTTGATGATTAGAGCTTACAGCTCATGAAAGTGAAAAATCAGTATCTCAAAATATTAGAATATTTACATTTGTTTCAATAAATGACCATCCATACAGTATAAATTCTGGGTATCTCTTGTTCTTTGAAACCACAATAATGGGGAAGAATGCTGACTTGGCAATGATCCAGAAGACGAACATTGACACCCTCCTCAAAGAGGGTAAGTCACAGAAGGTATTTACTGAAAGGTGTGGCGGTTTGCACAGCATATCACAGTGCTGTTTCAAAGCATATTAAATGCAAAGTTGACTGGAAGGAAGAATTTGGGTAGGAAAAGGTGCACAAGCAACAGGGATGACCGCAAGCTTGAGAATACTGTCAAGCAATGCTGATTCAAACACTTGGGAGAGCTTCACCAGGAGTGGACTGAAGCTGGAGTCAATGCATCAAGAGTCACCACGCTCAGACGTCTTCAGGAAAAGGGATACCAAGCCACTTCTGAACCAGAGACAACGTCAGAAGCATCTTACCTGGGCTGTGGAGAAAAAGAACTGGACTGTTGCTCAGTGGTCCAAAGTCCTCTTTTCAGATGAAAGTAAATTTTGCATTTCATTTGGAAATCAAGGTCCCAGAGTCTGGAGGAAGAGTGGAGAGGCACAGAATCCAGTGTGAAGTTTCCACAGTCAGTGATGATTTGGGCTGCCATGTCATCTGCTGGTGTTGGTCCACTGTGTTTTCTGAAGTCCACAGTCAACGCAGCCATCTACCAGGAAATTTTAGAGCACTTCATGCTTCCTTCTGCTGACAAGCTTTATGGAGATGCTGATTTCATTTTCCAGCAGGACTTGGCACCTGCCCACACTGCCAAAGGTACCAAAAGCTGGTTCAATGACCATGGTGTTACTGTGCTTGATTGGCCAGCAAACTCTCCTGACCTGAACCCCATAGAGAATCTATGGGGTATTGTCAAGAGGAAGATGAGAGATACCAGACCCAACAATGCATATGACCTGAAGGCCGCTATCAACGCAACCTGGGCTTCCATACCACCTCAGCAGTGCCACAAACTGATCACCTCCATGCCACACCGAATTGAGGCAGTAATTAAAGCAAAAGGAGCCCCTACCAAGTATTGAGTACATATACAGTAAATTAACATACTTTCCAGAAGGCCAACAATTCACTAAAAATGTTTTTTTTTTATTGGTCTTATGAAGTATTCTAATTTGTTGAGATAGTGAATTGGTGGGTTTTTGTTAAATGTGAGCCTAAATCATCACAATTAAAAGAACCAAAGACTTAAACTACTTCAGTCTGTGTGCATTGAATTTATTTAATACACGAGTTTCACAATTTGAGTTGAATTACTGATATAAATGAACTTTTCTAATTCTAATTTCTAACATTCTAATTTATTGAGATGCACCTGTACATCAGTATAATGGATCCATGCATTTCTTATGTAAATTATGTTAATCAAAAAGAGCAAAATAAAAATTATTTGCTATAGCTTTAATGGATATTTGTGTTTATGTTAAAGTGTCCCTATTATGGGTTATGAAAGGTTCATATTTTGGTTTTGGGAGTCTCCAACAACAGGTTGACATGCATTCAAGCTCAAAAAACACTTTCATATTCTTATAATAGATAATATAATGCATTTATTTTTACCTTATTTGCTCAACAACTCCCAAATGATTCGTTCAACGATTAATTTTTCCAAACCCCTCCTTTGTGTGACGCTAATCTGCGGTGATTGGTCGATTTCATTTAAAGCAGTGTTTATGAGCGTTTAACGCTCCAAAAGCGGCACCAAGTGGCAAAGAATGAATTTGCATGTTCATTCTGACCAACGTGAAAATCAAGTTTTCCCAGGTCTGCGCACACAACAAGTGGGCGGGCAATATGCTAATGCTTCATGTTGACGTCAAAATGAAACGGCTTGGGATTCATTTTAAAAACGACTCGTTTCAATGATTCAGAGTCGACTCTTTCTTTTGAGAGACAATAACTTTATACACAGTGCACTTTCAGATTAAAAATTTTGCAGGATGTTTTCATTCACTTAGAGCTGTGTTACACACTGCATGGAAGGTCATTTTCAAAAATCCATAATAGGGGCACTTTAATAAAGTAATTTGGTGTGAATGTGTGAATACAGTAATAGGAGAAGGAGGGGGGGGCGCGAGTGAAATTACACAAACTTGGGGGGGGCGCATGTCCTAAAAGGTTGAAAACCCCTGCTCTAATCCAATGGCATTGTATTCGGGAACTGATTGGCAGTGAACCAGACAGTGAGTAGGTGTGTTCTACTTCAAGCGGCGCTACGCTGCCGATTAATGTATGACATCAGCGGCAGCACGTGATATTTTAAATACACCCAGACTGCTCCCACACTGCAGATGTTATACTATGATCAGTCTTCGCTGTTGGGGGGGCACAAGGGGCAAGCATTTTTTGAGGGGGGCCGGTGCCACCCCGTGCCCCCTCTAGACACGCCCCTGTTTACACCTTGAAACTTCATGCGTTTTCTCTGATCGGATATCTATCTGATTTGTTAAAACGTTTCCATTTACACTTGGTCACATAAATGTGTCTTCGCAAAATCCGTTCAATTCCCGCGCTATATGCAAATTTAACAGAGTTCACGTCAAAGAAAGCAATAGATACAGTGCCCTCCACTAATATTGGCACCCTTGATAAATATGAGCAAAGGCAGCTGTGAAAATAATTCGGCATTGTTTATCCTTTTGATCTTTCCCTCAAAAAATTTACAAAATTCTAACCTATCATTGAAGTAAAACAATTGAAAGTGGGGAGAAAATCTCATGATGAAATAAATGTTTTTCTCCAATGGATGTTGTACACAATTATTGGCACCCCTAGAAATTCTTGTGAGTAAAATATCTCTGAAGTATATTCCATTAATATTTACATTTTTTAGCACACCAGGGTGACTAGGAGCATGAAATTCTCCAGCCATGACTTTCTGTTCCACAGGATTATAAATATGAGGAACACAAAGACCAAATTCCCTTAATCATCCATCACAATGAGAAAAACCAAAGAATATATTTCTGATGTGCAGCAAAAGATAATTGAGCTTCACAAATTAGTGAAGTGGCTTTAAGAAAAGAGCTAGAGCAGTGAAAAATCCCATTTCCACCATCAGGGCAATAATTAAGAATTTCCAATCAACAGAAAATGTTACGAAACTGCCTGGAAGAGGACGTGTGTCTATATCGTCCTAATGCACGGTGAGGAGGAGAGTTTGAGTGGCTAAAGACTCTCCAAGGATCACAGCTGGAGAATTGCAGAATATAGTTGAGTCTCGGGGTCAGAAAACATTAGAAAAAAATTGTCAAACAGTCCACATCACCACATGTTGTTTGGGAGGGTTTCAAGAAAAATTCTCCTAGCTCATCCAAAAACAAACTCCAGCATATTCAGTTATCAGACATGACTGTAACTTCAAATGGGACTGGCTTCTATGATCAGATGAAACAAAAAAATGAGCTTTTTAGCAGCAAACACTCAAGGTTTGGTGCACACAGGGATAAAAAAGTACCCCATGTGTACAATGAAATATACAGCTGTATTTTTTTTGTTGTGGGCCTATTTTTCTGCTGGAGGTCCTGAACATCTTGTTTAGACACATGGCATCATGGATTCTATTAAATACCAACATATAAAAAATCAATAAGTGACTGACCCTGTTAGAAATCTTATAATGGGCCATGTTTGGATCTTCCAACCGGACAATAATCCAAACACAAACCTCAAAAACAACACAAAAATGGGTCACTGAGCACAAAACCAAGCTTCTGCTATGGCCATTCCAGTCCTCTGACCTGAACCCTGTAGAAAATGAGTGAGGTGAACTGAAGAGGAGAAGCACCAACATGGAGCTGTGAATCTGTATGAAGGAATGGTCTCTGATCTCTTATCAGGTGTTCTCCAAACTCTTCAGGCATTATAGGAGAAAACTCAGAGCTGTTACCCTGGGAAAAGGACATTGCAATAATTGGGTGCCAATAATTGTGGCCAACATGAACTAGAGAAAGTATTTCTTACACAATGAGATTTCCCCCCATTTTCAATTGTTTTACTTCAATGATAGGTTGGAATTTTGTGAATTTTTGGAATGAAAGATAAAAAGGATAAACAATGCAGATTTATTTTCACAGCCGCCTTTGCTCATATTTACCAAGGGTGCCAATATTAGTGGAGGGCACTGTATGCGCTGGATTTTATTCATTATCAGCTGATTTCAAGATCAGAGACCGCAACAGGAGAGAGCGCGACATCAGCACTGGAAAGATAGGTTAGTCTTACTACTTTAAATGAAGATGATTGTGTGTTGAGCGTCTGCGACTTACTTTCAGTTTCATTCGCGGCAGTTTGCATGTCGTCTTGCTGAAGAGATGCTCAGCTACTCATCCGCGGTGATGCTTGTTGAATTAGCGCTGTCATATCTGACTATAACATGTCATATAGCCTATAAAACGCTCCCACATGTTTATTATTTTAATATTTTGGGAGGAGTAAAATTAGCATATGTGGTTTCAACAACCAGATGCATTTACACTTGTCCAGTTTCGTCTGGAATGCGGCCCAGACCACCTCCTGAAGTGTTTTGAGCGATCGGATATATATTTGTCTCAAATGCGTTTCGGAGGGCATTTACACCTGGTCTTTTCACGATCGGATAGCTATCCAATCAGAAAAAACGCATGAAGTGACCAGGTGTAAACAGCCCCTAATTGCTGCAATAGCAAACTCTCCTGATATTTTAAGAACAATTACAATTTAAAACAAAATAAAAAATAACCTTTTGAAACTTAGAAGGGTTCGATTTGAGCTGATGATTTTACCATCACTGCCATCGTCAGCGTGCATTTCCCCAGTATTCAGCATCTGGCTCATATTCACGATCTCAATATATTCTCAAAACTATCATTTTCAGCATCTTCAAAAACAACATTTTGATCGCTATTCACCACATCCACCATCAAACGACAGTGACACTTATATTTCATTATGTAGAGTAATTGCTCTGCAGTAAAGCCATTCAAGCCAGTTAAATTTTTGCAGATGATATTATTTGTTTCATGCATGCGCTAATTATGAGTGAAAAATCATGTCAGCATTATGTTTTAAACTGTTTTTTTTGTGGAATAAAGGTGAATTGCACTTATTGATTCTGCAGACACATAATTATTGTTGTTTAATGTTCAATCTTTCCTGCTGTTACGGAGCAGTCCGGAGACATGACAAAGAAAGTTGATCCTGATTGGTCCTTTTTCATTTACATTTACATTTACATTTAATCATTTAGCAGACGCTTTTATCCAAAGCGACGTACAAATGAGGAGAACAATAGAAGCAATCAGACCATCGAGAGAGCAACAGTATACAAGTGTCATGACAAGTCTCAGTTAGTCTAGCACAGTACACGTAGCTAGGATTTTTTTTTTTTTTAAATTGAATAGGTAAGTTAGTATTAGTTAGTCAGGTGCTGGCGAAAAAGATGTGTCTTTAGATGTTTTTTGAAAATGGCTTTCTCCCATTTTTCGCGGGAGTTCCCAGTTTCGGTTTGCTAAGTAGAAAGGCGTGGTCTAAGCCAGAGAAAGTACTTATTTACCTGATTCAGTGACATTTGTTAGAAGGAACAATCGATCAGCAGAAGAGAACATCAGTTTGTGAGTGTTTTGTCTTGTTTTCTCATTAGATTTCAGCTCAGTTGTCGTTGCTAGGAACCATTATTTTTGCATACTGTGTTTTACTAAACGCGTTCGCAAGTCGCGTTTGTTCTCGTGCTTATCGCGGGAGTTCCCAGTTTCGGTTTGCTAAGTAGAAAGGCGTGGTCTAAGCTAGAGAAAGTACTTATTTACCTGATTCAGTGACATTTGTTAGAAGGAACAATCGATCAGCAGAAGAGAACATCAGTTTGTGAGTGTTTTGTCTTGTTTTCTCATTAGATTTCAGCTCAGTTGTCGTTGCTAGGAACCATTATTTTTGCATACTGTGTTTTACTGTGTTTAAATGGTTTCATGCATTCGAAGTGCTGATTGGCTGGTTCACAGATAGAACCTTATAGAACCAAGTTAGAGTTCGACTTTGTAGATAGAACCTTTTTGTTTTCTAAATAAAAAGTCCTAAAATGTACAAAACTTAAAAAAAACATCACATAATGTAAATAAGTTGTCACAGAATAAGAATATGTGAATAACTCAATTTTGACAAAAATGTCAGATAGAACCTTATAATTCCAAGGCGACAAAATATTGCTAAATTGTCTCATCATGTTTTATTATTTAGCCTACATCTTACCTCAGCTCGCATTCAAATACCGCAGCCGCGCAGCTCAGCTCTGTGAACAGTAAATCCTGCTTTCTTCGATTTGATTGGCTAAAACATTTTGACATCGACGAGCGCTTTTGAGCCGCTACGGCTGACTCAAGTGGGCAGCGCGGGCCATTCGTCTGGGCCGATGGACAGATATAGGCTATGTAGATTTACTATAATCCATTCCTTATTTTTACGCGATGGGCCGGTGTTCTGAATATTTGTGCTACCCACTCAGATTGTGCTACCTCCCATTAAAAAGATAGGTAGCACAAATCGATAGCGAAAAATGCTACCTATCAGATTGTGCTACCAGCATCTTATTCATGTGGTTTGAGGCTTTTTTTATGTCCATACTTACCCCTACCCTAAACCTACCCTTCACCTACCCTTCCACCCCTACCCTTTCCCTTAAAACAATGCAAATATATATTGGTAGCACAATCTGATAGGTAGCATGCTTCATCGGTACAGCGGCCCACCGGGAAAACTCCCGGTGCTCCAAATGGCCAGTCCGCCACTGTTAAGAATTACTCCTGAAATAACTCCTTCAATTGAAATCGACTAAATAATCATCTAAAATACTCCAAGAATCAATTGGAACAAGTCATTTTGTTCAGTTTATGTAAACTTCCAGTTACATTGTTGCTTTTACAGCAAGGTAAAAATTTGACCAATATTTTGATTCAGAGGAATCAACAACAATGAAATTGAGTAACATACTCTACATCAGGGGTACTCAAGTTCAGAGGACAAGAGGGGCACATTTAAACCACTTAAAATGTAAATATAAAACATAAAACTTTATTTAAGACAGTATTTGCAGTTTTACTGATTTAGAAATTCAGTTTATTACTTATTTATCCAATTGGCTCTATAATATGCAGAAGCAGAAAACAGGAATAAATTGAGCATTTGCTTTATAGACCAAACCTGAGAAACATAGCATCATCTGGTAAAAAATAAAATTTTGAAGCCTTGCCAACAGAATGAAAGCCTATTAACAAAAATTGCATCATTTTACAGTTAAAAGGCACTGCGATTAAAAATAGCAGTTTTAATGGGATTCAATGAGGACATTTTTGTCCAAAAGGTGCTGAGGAGTTCACTTTTTTATACCTAGTGCAAAATAAATTTATTAAAGGAAATGAGGGTGGAATATTAAAATTCCAATAAAGATACACACCTGAGCCAAAATTCTTGCCTGTCCTTGTCCTATTTAAAATAATACTGAATTAAAAAAAAAAGAAAAAAAAATCTGGAACAATAAAGTGGATTAACAGTTTATTTAGCTACATTAATGCAAAAAAAAATGCATTCATACTCAAAGTATTAAACAAACACAGAATGTTCAAACTCAAAACATTCTTCAGCAAATATAGTTTCTTTAGAGAGAAGTGTTATTTTTCCTATTTATGCCCAAAATAGTGCGCATTATTGAGCGCTAAACACATGTAATGTCGGTTTAATTCATACTGGACGCCAGAGGGAGTCCTCGTGCAGAAACTCCACATATGCATCACAGTAGTAATAGAACACATGATGGTGTTACTGAATAAAGATAAAAATGCTTGAACTGATCAAACATGAAGACACAACGCAACAATATATGGTTTATCTGTGTGTAACTGTGCCATCTCTGGTATTTTATTTATAATAAAGCATATAATCTAATGCTAATCGACTTTATTACAGTATAGAACTCTGTGAACGCATTGATGTGATTACAGCTCTATTCATTGTAATGGGAGCACTTTTTGCTTGCTTTAACCCATTCATAATTTGAATAAAAGTTTGTTTGTTTGTTGCTACTAAGAGGGACTTTCCGCCATTTACACAATGCAAATTGTCAGGATTATCAACTGCATTTAAATGACGCAAGCATAAAGTCACTCTGCCTAATATTTGTGCTACCTTTGAGCGCAAATTATAATAAAAATACATTAATCTTCAGCATGACGTGGGCCACAAAATTAATGCAGATGGGCCGGATGCGGCCCGCGGGCTGCCTGTTGAGTACCCCGGCTCTACATACTCAACATTTGAGGGAAACTCAAGAACCATTCAATATTTGAAGCTACAGCAAAGCAGACGGTCAGGAATGATCACAAGAATGCATATGCACAAAAGAAAATACAAGCCTTATGGTGAAGCATAAAGAAATGAAGGTGACAATCAGATGTAGCCCACATTCAGCTGCGGTGTGAACGTAGCCTTGATTTCACACAGTGTTTTCTCTTGTCATACTCTTCAACAAAGAACACAGAGTCTTACATTTGCATGACTTTTCAAATGTATCCGTAACTGTGATGGCAAAAAATGTTATTACACTGACTACAATTGATTGTCTTCCAAAATGAATGTGCAGATGATTGTAGAAATTGCTCCTTTTTCTAAACCTCTTGTCAGACTGAAGAAAACAGCAGTTTCTTCTCAGAATGAGTTTTCAAATGACGTTTCATGCTGCAATGACATGTAAAACTCTTCTCACACTGAGGACACTTGTAAGGCTTCTCTCCAGTGTGAACTACCTTGTGAATCTGAAGGTATTCTTTAACCCTGAAACTCTTTCCACACTGTTCGCAGGTGAAGGGTTTCTCTCCGGTGTGAATTCTCATGTGAGCCCTGAGGTTTCCTTCTCTTGAGCAACTCTTTCCACAGTAATGGCACATGAAAGGCTTTTCTCCGATGTGAGTCATTACATGATCCTGAAGGTGATTTGTGTCTGTGAAACTCCTTTCACACTGATGACATTTAAAACTGTTTTCTCTTGAGTGAATCTTCATGTGATTATTAAGGTTTACCTTATGTCTGAAACTCTTTCCACACTGTTCACAGGTATAAGGTCTCACTCCAGTGTGAATTCTCATGTGGACTTTAAGGTTTTTTTTCCGTGTAAAACATTTTCCACATTGAGGGCATATTAACGGATTCTTTTCGATGTGAATTTTCATGTGGACTTTAAGGCGTCTTTGTTGATTAAAAACTTGTCCACACAGTTGGCAGGTGAAAGAGCTCTCTCCAGTATGAATTCTCATTTGGGAATTAAGGTTTTGTATTTTTTTAGCTTTTTTGGGTGAGGAAGTCTTTTCAGTCTGTGAGCAACTTATCAATTCTTCTTCAGTTTTGAAATCATGATGTTTCTCATTCTGATCTTTCTCTTTCATTTCATTCAGTTCTTGACTCTCCTCTTTCGGTGCCATCAGGTCTGAGGTGAAAAAAGACAAATACAAGTTAACACCAGTTTAAAGGCATGAAGCAACAGACATCAAAACATTTAGACATGAAAAGCATCAAATCCAAACACATGTATGCTAGATCCTATACCTACTAAACTACCGAAAGAGGTGTAACCTGTAATCTCAGAACTTCTTGTTGATGTTGGATGATGGAGGATTGTACCATTACATTGTTTTCCACAATTACATACCTGGTTGTTGCATGTGACCCTTGGAAAATTGGGAAACGACACTTTTCAAGTTTTTCTACAATGTTTGCTTGCCTGTATATCAAGAAGTGTTAAAGATATCTTAATGCCCTTTTAGATCTTGCATATTGACAAACTTTCCTTTTGGCATCTTCATTTTTAAGCCCCTATATGGTTCGGTTCCAGAGATATGAGAACTTTAACAATTTACAATTTACAATTTACAGAAGGAACAATCGATCAGCAGAAGAGAACATCAGTTTGTGAGTGTTTTGTCTTGTTTTCTCATTAGATTTCAGCTCAGTTGTCGTTGCTAGGAACCATTATTTTTGCATACTGTGTTTTACCTGGTAAACGCGTTCGCAAGTCGCGTTTGTTCTCGTGCTTATCGCGGGAGTTCCCAGTTTCGGTTTGCTAAGTAGAAAGGCGTGGTCTAAGCCAGAGAAAGTACTTATTTACCTGATTCAGTGACATTTGTTAGAAGGAACAATCGATCAGCAGAAGAGAACATCAGTTTGTGAGTGTTTTGTCTTGTTTTCTCATTAGATTTCAGCTCAGTTGTCGTTGCTAGGAACCATTATTTTTGCATACTGTGTTTTACCTGGTAAACGCTTTCGCAAGTCGCGTTTGTTCTCGTGCTTATCGCGGGAGTTCCCAGTTTCGGTTTGCTAAGTAAAAGGCGTGGTCTAAGCCAGAGAAAGTACTTTATTTACCTGATTCAGTGACATTTGTTAGAAGAACAATCGATCAGCAGAAGAGAACATCATTTGTGAGTGTTTTTGTCTTGTTTTCTCATTAGATTTCAGCTCAGTTGTCGTTGCTAGGAACCATTATTTTTGCATACTGTGTTTTACCTGGTAAACGCGTTCGCAAGTCGCGTTTGTTCTCGTGCTTATCGCGGGAGTTCCCAGTTTCGGTTTGCTAAGTAGAAAGGCGTGGTCAGCTGACTTCAGGACTAGTAATTAGGCAAGTATAAAACTGATTTGTACACCGCGGCAGCGGTCGCGGCAGCCCTTGTGTGAAGCCCTCCTCGTGTGAAGACCGACGAGTGTAAAGACGATCGACTCTACCTTGCACGACTCCACCGAGCAAGGACACCGACAAGGCACTTGAGTATTGCTTTCTCCCCTTTCTACTTTTTGTCTAACTTGTACTCATCTAATTTTTAATCAATTGTACTCACTATGTGCTTTCAAATCTGTACTATCACATACTAACACTCGGAGAGTACGCGCCGTACTTGGAGGCAGGCCAATCCTAATAATCTACGAACGGTCCCTCTGTCCTCTACTACTTTACTCTCTGTTCCAATTGTCTTTGGAACTGCCATCTGCTGTAAACAAAGCAGATTTTATTCCTTCTATTGCTACCCTTTCCGGTCTCAACCTCATGGCCCTATAACTGAACTTTGGATCAAACCTGAGGACACTGCCACTCCTGCAGCCCTCTCCACTTAATTTCACTTTCCCACACCCCTCGCACGATTGGGAGGGGTGGT